>JANAVB010037417.1:14219215-14409215 GCA_029216955.1 Iris pallida
GAAATCCTCTAGAATTTGTACCCTTACTAGTTGTTGTAGACGCTCTGTTGCATGTTGATAAGACGTGCTTGCAAAGGGTTATCTTCTCTCAAGAGTCTCTTCTAAGATTGTTTAGCGATAATATAATCAGTTTGTCCCTCGTTCATTGCGTTGATGGATAATTTTGCCGTTAATACTACGAAGAACATCAGGGCCGGTCCTGAGGTTTAGTGGGCCCAGGGCGGACAAAAAAATTGTGCCCTTCTTTTTTTCACAAACGTTAAATAGAATAGATTTAGCTTCAATCTCAAGAGATGAATACATAGATTTAGCTACTTGTATAATTAACCCCCAAACCCCAAACATATTCGCGGGTTCAATACCCATGTATGGAAAACATACTGGCCTTGAAAGGACATTAAATCATTTTTCTCTATGAGGTGAGCGCAGCAGGATTATGTGTAATAATAATATTAAGCAAGATTTCAGCTGAAGAATGGTCGTTTTCACAAGAACCTATGGAACTAAGCTATTTTACCAAACAAAGAAAGCACTGTAACATGGGCAAGAACAAACAATATTGAGCTCATCACTAAACTTCGAGAGACCACATTTGATCTAATGTGCTTGATGTTCATATGCAAGACACAATCATGATATGCTCCTAGGTTCGCTTGAATAAGAGGCTTCCATTGTTAAGGAACAAATGTATCTTGAAACTCAACTGGACAAAAATAGGCTTGTCAGTTGTCACAAACAAAAATGCAAACCATATGCATAATGTGACTTCACTAAAAAACAAATTCCAAGCAAAACGTAAAAATTAAAGACCATTTGAACCATTAAGAAATTGAAATATGGCAAGAATGTAATGTCAAAGAAAAACATAGAGCACAGGCACACCGGATCACTCTAGTCATGGATATATTGTAATGCAGTTCTATGCATCATTTTCCAATTTTTAATTTTCTTTTCTTTTTCATGTTCAAGTGTCATCAAATTCAATAGTATACTACTAAAACTTCTATTCAAGTCTCTCTGACACATTTCCTCAAACAGAAAAAGATATAGAAAAGCTCAGGAACATTGTTTTTTTTTTTTTTTCAATTTTTAAGAATAGAGAGAACAAACCTCGAGACGCACTGGAGCCACTGGTCTTGCTTGCCGAGCTCCTCGAAGAAGAGGAAGCAGTGCTCCGATGATCTTCATGCGCTTCCCTAGTGTCGCTAGACTCGCCACCATCCGACCAGCGACTTTTCGAACTGACTGCCTTGAATAGATATATATGAAAAGAATAAATAAAAAGATGGAAGACGAATCGATTCTTCTTCTCTCAAAATCTTTATTCTTCTCTCAAAATCTTCTACTGTTTAGATCGAGAACATAATTAATATCCCCTTCCGACTTCTGTTTATTGAAACAACCATTTTTTTCCTGTCTTTGGCTCCTGCCTTCCAGAGGTCTGGGTCCAGCTTTAATTATTACCCCCATCCATTTGGGCCCAGGGCTGTAGTCAGCAAATGGAAAATAAACTGGTGCCCCCCATTTCCATTTGGGTCCTGGGCGGTGGCCCAGCCTGCCCTGCGCCAGGGCCGGGCCTGAAGAACATCAAACATACATGGTGGTGAGTCGAGGCATGGTTTGGGATTGATGTTGCTTTTGGCAGTAGCCTCCCAATTGTTTCCATAAGCTGCCTCAAATTTGAATTGGCTTTGAAAATAATAATAATAATAAGATGTCGTTACTGTAGAAAATAATAGTTGGGATGAATTTTATTGATGGACTACTTCACTACTTATAGGGAGTCTAGCTCCTCTATATACTACAAATTCCGATGTGGGACTAAAGTCCCTTATTGATTCTCAACACTCCCCCTCAAGATGGGCGATAGATATTAATCATCCCCATCTTGTTACATAGCTTTGACAGACTCAATGAACTAAGACCCTTAGTCAGACAGTCTGCCACTTGTTCTTCTGAGCGAACATAGTCAATCTTCAGTATCCCTTGTTCCAGCTTTTCTTTGATGAAGAATCGATCGATCTCGATGTGCTTCGTTCTGTCGTGCTGAACCGGATTGTTCGCTATACTTATCGCAGCTTGACTATCGCTCCGAAGGTGCAATGGTGTCCCCTTGTCTAGTTTCAACTATGTCAGCAGCGCCTTTACCCATAGCAATTCTGATACTCCTAGAGCCATTGCTCTGTATTCTGCTTCAGCTGTCGACCGTGCTACCACTGACTGTTTCTTGCTTCTCCATGAAACCAGGTTTCCTCCTACAAAACACAGTACCCTGTGGTAGACCTTCTGTCGTCTATGCAGCTTGTCCAGTCTGCATCGCAGTATTCCTCAACATCTGTGCATCCATTCTTCTTGAACCACAGTCCTTTTCCCGGCGTCCCTTTCAGATATCTTAGGATCTGAAATACTGCATCCATATGACCCGTTCTTGGATCATGCATATAGCGGCTTACAACACTTACTGCAAATGAGATATCAGGGCGAGTATGCCCTAGATAAATCAGTCTGCCTACTAGCCTTTGATACCTTTCGCGATCAACAGGCTCTCCTGCTTCTGCTCCCATCTTGCACTTCTGGTCAATTGGAGTGACTGCTGCTCGGCATCCCAGCATTCCTGTCTCCTTCAGCAGATCTAGTGCATATTCCTTTGTGAGAGAACAATTCCTTGTTCACCATTACACACCTCGATACCCAAAAAGTATCTCATCTCCCCCAGGTCCTTCACCTCAAACTCTTTGGCGAGTTTCGTCTTCAGCTTAGTGATCTCACCAGCATCATCACCTGTGATTACTATATCATCCACATATACAGCAAGTATAGTTATGTGACCTCTTGCATGCTGGAGGAAGACCGTGTGATCTGCATTTGTCTGATGGTACCCCATGCCAGTGACAGGCTTTCTGAATCTGTCAAACCAGGCTCGAGGAGATTGCTTCAGCCCGTACAGCGACTTCTTCAGTTTGCACACTTTTCCATGTGACGTTCCTTCACCTGAATCTGACACAGAGTAGCACCCCGGAGGAGTCTCTATGTAAACTTCTTCTTGTAGGTCTCCATGAAGAAATGCATTCTTTACGTCTAACTGGTGTAGCTTCCACCCATAGTTTGCTGCAATGGAGACCAGTGTTCTTACGGTACCCATCTTCGCTACTGGGGCAAAAGTCTCATCATAATCGATACCATATGTCTGGGTATAGCCTTTTGCAACCAGTCTCGTCTTGTATCGTTCAACTTTTCCTTCTGGTGTCTCCTTCACTGTGTAAACCCATTTGCATCCCACAACTTTCTTCCCTTCAGGTAATGGCACCAGCTCCCATGTCTTATTTTTCTTTAGTGCCCCAAGTTCTTCCATCATTGCGGCTTTCCATCTTGGGTCCTTCTTTGCTTCCTGCCAATTCTTAGGTAAAGAAGTGGAGTCTAACGAAGTGAGGAATGTTTGATAAGTCGGAGAAATATTAGAATAAGATAGGTAGTTGGCGATATCATGTTCATAATCTTTATAACGAATAGGAGCCTTTCCCGCATTAATGCGAGAAGACCTCCTTAAGGGAGCAATGGGTGGTGGAGAAAGCATACCATCCGAATCGGAGAGATCCGCTTCCGAATCCGAGCGATCCGGTGCGGGAGTAACATCTTCAGGAGTTGGGGCAGGAGTAGACGAGGGACTTGGCACTATAGGTACAGGGTACGGCACAGTACTGGACCTCTGCTGTCTTCTTCTGTAAACTTGGAGCTCCTTTTTCCTTGTCTGCTTCTCCCCCTGCGTAATGTACGTATTGTCTTCTTCATCCTCCGTATCAGTATCAGTGATGTTGTCTCCCCCTTTCTGCCAGTCTGTGAGGTGTTGTTTCCGGAGTCGTCTTCTTCAGGAGTCGGGGCAGGAGTAGACGAGGGACTTGGCACTATAGGCACAGGGTACGACACAGTACTGGACCTCTGCTGTCTTCTTCTGTAAACTTGGAGCTCCTTTTCCCTTGTCTGCTTCTCCCCCTGCGTAATGTACGTATTGTCTTCTTCATCCTCCGTATCAGTATCAGTGATGTTGTCTCCCCCTTTCTGCCAGTCTGTCACGACAGGACAAGGTACCGATCCGACAATGACGTTTTGGCGTACTACCTCCCCCTCACGTCTAACACCCGCTGTGTGAGGCGTGTTCCCAAACGCAGAACCTTCGTCCGAACCATAATAAGGTTCCAGCTCTCTGAATGTAACGTCCATGCTTACAAACAGCTTCCGTTCAACCGGACTCCAGCATACGTAACCCTTCTGTGTCCCGGTGTACCCAACAAAGATACACTTAAGTGCTCGAGGATCCAGCTTACCAACACCAGGCCTGTTATCGTGGACGAAGCATACACAACCAAATACTTTCGGAGGAACGGTGTACGCAGTTGTCCCCGTGAGCATTTCCAAAGGCGTCTTCCAGTCCAATAATTGAGAGGGCATCCTGTTGATGAGATAAGAGGCTGTCAAGACAGCCTGCCCCCACAAAAATTTAGGGACATTCATAGCCAGCATCATTGTCCGAGCCACCTCCAGCAGGTGCCTATTCTTTCGCTCGGCAACACCATTTTGAGCCGGTGTATAAGCACAAGAGGTTTGATGCAGTATACCATGAGAGGATAAATACGCAGCAAACCTCTTATGGGTATATTCCGTTCCATTATCCGACCGGAAACACTTAACACGAGCATTATACTGTGTCCGCACCCGTTGATGGAAGCTTTGAAATGCCTCGAAAACATCACTTTTATTCTTCAGCAGGTAGACCCACGTTACGCGGGTAGAGCAGTCAATAAAAGTAACAAACCATCTATAACCGTTAACACCGTTTGTAGGACAAGGGCCCCACACATCGGAATGAATCATATCAAAAGCAGCAGAACATCGATGTCCAGAATGCACATAGGAGCTTCTGGTATGTTTCCCCAACTCACAAGAATCACAAACTAACAACTCTTTATTTGTTTTTTGATATAATGACGGATACAGTCGACCAATAACGGGAAAAGAAGAATGTCCTACACGCTGATGTTGGAGGAGCAGCTCGGCTTCGACACTTCGACTTCGGACTTCCGGTTGGGTGTCTGCAACCAAAGATGCCAGTGCTCTATCCAGACCGTTCCTGTCCAAGTACCATAGACCCTTATGCCATGTGCCAGTGCCTAGTCGTCTCCCCGTTCCCTTCTCCTGAAAAGTTACCTTAGGAATATCAAAGGAAACAATACAGTTTAGATCAAGGATAATGGCGCTAATGGAAATAAGATTGACAGGAAAGGAAGGAGCATGTAAGACATTAGATAGAGTGATGGAAGGAGTGCAATCAACAGTGCCTTTACCCGTAACCGGCATGTAGGTACCATCAGCAGTCTGAATGCTTTCTGGCGGCGTTAGAGGAGAGTATTCCCGGAACTCTCCTCGGGACCCCGTGACATGGCAAGATGCCCCAGAGTCCATAATCCAAGCTGGCTGAGAGACAGATGCAAGAGCACGCGGAGGTATACCGGCACTGGTTTGGGAGAAGTAAGTGCAGTAATCTCCTGTAGCGGACGGCGCCCCAGGAATGACTTGTCTTTCACCAGAACCAAGCTTTGAGCCGCGCATCTTCTCGAGAACTTCCCTCTCAAATGGAGTGATGTCCGCCAGCTGATTGTCCCCACCTTCATCCGCCAGATGCGCCTTATTGCCTCCAGAGTAAGTGCCCCTTCCACCACCGTAGCTGCCTCGACCACCTCGTCGTCCACCGCGACCACAACCCCGACCAGTCGAGGGAGTCCGGGTCGGTTTTGGGCAAAAGCGGATGTAATGCCCTGTGTCACCACAGTTGTGGCAAACGCCTCCCGTAGAAGGAGGCTGTGTGAAAGTGGCAAGAGCAGATGTGTCAACTCCGGCCTGCTCCCCCTGGAAGATACCCTTGGTAGGCATCAGCTTCAACCGTGCTTCTTCTTGTGCCATGGCAGCTATGGCGTCCTCTAATGTCGGCAGCGTCGGTTGTGCGAGAAGGACATTTCGCCGTTGCTCAAACGCTGGGTTGAGCCCCTTCAAAAACTTCATTATCCGTTGCCGCGAAATATAATCCAGAAATTTCTGGAAATATTTGGCAAAAGTCGGTTCAACCTGAGCATCCTCCATGCCAAGAGGATCATAATGGTCAAGATCAGACCAGTACTTCTTCAACAAGGCAGCGTACTCAGAGATGGTACGATCGTCTTGGATTACCCTATCGAGCTCATCCTGCAGTTGGAAGACTCGTATGGGGTTACCCGAACCGGAGTACATGTCCTTCAACGTTCTCCAGATATCAGCAGCTCCCTCCATTGCTTCAATGTTACCCGACACTTGGTCGGTCAAAGAGGCTGTCAACCAACCAGCCACGACATTGTTGACAATGTCCCATACAGCAAACTCCTTCGAGGAGTGATCGACAGGGGCCGTAGTGTGGCCATCAACATAACCAACCAAGCCACGTCCCTTCAGCGTCCGCATCGCCTGCCGCGACCATTTCAAGTAGTTGGTCGTGCCTTCCAACTTCGTCTCCAGCTTGTCCAACTTTTCCATTTTGTACGGTGACGGATCCACATCAGTATGGGTCACGCGTGGGGTCGCCTCCGGTAATCTCTTGGTCAGGAGATCCTCGACCAGGGCCTTCATTTCTTCTGCTGTCAACTTCTCATAGATGGAATCCATGACTTCTGCAACTGCAATCAGTGAGGTGTTGTTTCCGGAGTCGTCTTCTTTGGAGTCGTCTTCGTCTTAGTCAGCTACCGGGGGGAAACAACAAAACGAGATCCCTCACTGATATGTCGTAGTTTATACGACCAACTAGAACCGCGTCATGATAACGCGTTCGGACGGCTCAAGGATAACCAACGTAGTTGTGCCTCCTTGCATGAGACAAACCAGAGGTATACCAGCCGTGCAGAAACGATTGTAAAGACAACGTTTCTGAGATACGAAGATCTAAAGAGATTTCGTATTCGTAGCAGAGCTTCTAAAAAGAAGGTACTAATTCTCGAAGGCAACTACAGAGATCTTCTAAAGAGAAGGAACTCTGATTCTCGAGGCAACTACAGAGATCTTCTAAAGAGAAGAAATCTGTTTTTTTTTTTTTTGGAAAACAGCAAAAAGAAAACCCTAAAAAGGGTGCTGTAGCAGCAATAAAGGGGCGGGGGGGGGGGGGGGGGGGGGGGCGGCGCTGGAGGGGGGGAAGGGGGCCGGCGGGTCAGCGGGGGGGGGGGGGGGGTCGCGGGTCAGTGGGAGGGGGGGGGGGCGGGTGGGGGGAAAGGGGGGTCGGGGGGGGGGGGGAAAGGGGGGCTGCTCCGGGAGGGGGCTAAATTTTTTGTTTTTTTTTTTTTTTTTTGTGGAGAGAGAGAGAGAAAGTTATGGCTCTGATACCATGTAGAAAATAATAGTTGGGATGAATTTTATTGATGGACTACTTCACTACTTATAGGGAGTCTAGCTCCTCTACATACTACAAATTCCGATGTGGGACTAAAAGTCCCTTATTGATTCTCAACAGTTACCAAACATATATTAGAACTAGTTTTAAAAAGAAAATAAAAAGGAAGCAGCCATGATAAGCAGTCCAAAACCCAGTTACCAACTGGCCATGCCGAAGCATTGCAATGCCAAGTTGGCAAGGCCAGAGATGGATGTCCAGAACTCCACTAGCGGATTTGGATGGCCGCTACGTGTTCATGGCTAGGTGTCATACATGCGGTCACGTTTTTTCGTGGGACACGCGACAACCATGCGAACTAGCCGGTGGTGTATGGAATATAAATTCTTTATTAGGAAGAGAGTTTTTTTTTTTTTTTGAGAAGTTATGGAACTAATTTGCTTAAGATTTTTTTTGGAGTATTTGTGAGGAGCATGAATTGTAGTTGGGCAAGACTTTAAGGATTAGAAACAATTTTATACTGAGCTTTTAATTTCTTTGTCAAAGTTTTAGTTGGACCCAATTAAACTTGTTACTAAGACTTCAGCTGCGAGCCATGCTTGAAACTTTTTCCAAAAGATTCAGCTGGAGAGACAACTCCACATTGTCCGAACTTGGGTCCACCCGTGATGAGAAGGCCATGCCATAAAACCTAGACCGCCAATTGGCGGGTCGGATAGGTGGACTTACCTTTTGGCTATGAAGTTTAAGCTTATGCAACCAAAAAGCACCCAACGGGTTCACCAAGACTATAAAGAGTCTAGATGACAATTTTCTAATAGGGACATTAAGTTGAAGAGTGAAAAGAGATGACATCTTATATTGTGTCCAATAACTTTTTTTGTTCAAGTCGCCAGTCTGTTGCCAAGGGCTATATGAAGAGGAGAGCATTTGCGAGTCTCTGGGTGAACAATATATCTAAAGTCTTGGTTTCTTACATGCTACAGTTTCTTGACTCCTTATGCTTTTCTGGTGTGACCCTAAGACACCACATTCTTTAGTGCCGGAAGTTGGTCTTCTACTGCTCAAACATAAGGGCTTCCCTATTCACGAGGGAGGAAGCCTTAACTCCCTACTGTTTTCTGACTTCATGGAAAGATTGATTTGAAGCAGTGCCTATGGTTTCTAGTTACGGGTCTAGGATTCAAGGCTTGGCGATGATTTTCTCCATGTATTATAAGGGAAATATCTGTAGCAGGATTTTACTCAAAATGCAAAGTACATAAACATGAAAAATCACATTTTAGAGGGGAAATATTTAATATTATTTGTGCCGTGAAGACCCAATTAGATGATGGGTAGGATGTCATGCATGAATGATTTCCTTTGGTGTTGCTTGTTATGCCATAGAGATGAAAGACAATTCCCATGAAAAATCTTATCTCACCTCTCTGTCAAGTGTTCCTTCTTCGTTGCATGAGCTTATGCGGCATGACAAAGTAAGGTAGGTATGCGTACCCACTGTTGAGCACTGAAGTTCTATGGCTTAGGAATTTGGTACTAATTCGTTGAGGGTTGAAATTAGGTTGACAAAAGGAGGCATAACAACTTGTTTTGTTCCTATTCTAAAGTTTTCATATTCAGTTCTGCTGCTCAATGACTCTAAAGGCAGTTTGGTGATAGTTCTGTTGGTAGGAAAGACACAATCCTGATATAGTATTGTCATTTTTTTCCTGTAGGTATTGAGAATCTGACCAACGTAAGAAGTGATTTCTTGCGGTGGTGCTATTACCATCTTCTCTTTATTTTTGGTACACGGAAACATGACTGCTTTTTTCTTCTATAATTAACTTTGTCTTTTGTGAATTTATCTAGTCGAATATTGTACCATTTTCAGTTATATTGTTTAGTAGTTATTATCCTCTTTAGTGGCAGCAGCTGTAGTGTTGTTTGCATCCTCCACAGCTTTGCTCATTACATTTGTAGGTAAAATAATATGAAACAGATGTCAGCTGAATGATTTTTGACCAAAGGACTCTAAGCATTTATACTAGTATTGCCCTTCAGAGGATGGGAGCCTATTGCGAGTTTACTCTGCTGTTGTATGTATAACTAAGTAAGGGCATCCAGTGTCACAACGCTCCGATAGTGCAGGGTCTGGTTAGAGTCAAGATGTACGTTGTCTTACCCCCAAAATAATGACTAGAGTTGGAAATAATTATGTTCATGAAAGATAAAGTTGATTGGTGTTCCCAATTCTGTAGCAATAACTTTGTTATCTGCACAAAAAAGTTACCACATAGTTTACCATTTTGTATGAAATTCAGCATTGTATAACAGATATTTCTTGGACATTAATGTATATAAAATGCGGAATACGATAATCTAAGGTTCGAAGGGAATTCAGGGTACCTTGACAGGAGAGGTGTAAGTACCCATAATTTGGAAGGTCTCGAGGGCATATATAGCTCTCAGGTATAATGCTTATCTCGACCAAAGTGATGTCTATTTTTTGGAATATGAATGTAAATAAATGTATATCCCTATTGGTTGAGAGGACTCTTGTTAAATGCTGTGGTTGGTAGGATGATGATTGAGTATAGTGAATGAGGCAAATGGCTTATAGTGAATGTGGCAATGGAACATGCTTCTCCCGGCAATGATATACTCCAGCCAACTCTCTACTGCAAAATTGTTTTATGCCACTAAACCAGGCATGTTGATGTTTTTTGGTAACAAGGTTGAATCTTTCCTTCAGTTGGGTGTATGTAAAACCCTTATCTATAAGATTTTTTAATGCATATAATATCAATACATAAAGGTTTTTGCATGGAGATGGGAAATAAATCAATGTATGAGGGGAAAGATCTCAAGATGAATACATGATTGCAAAAGATAGTGTAAGACCCGTATTTTTGTGTATTTAATTAATATGTAACTTAGGCTCAAACCCGTTACCAACCCAACCCGAACCCAAACCCGTTTGACTTAACTAATGTTAACTCGTGCCCTAGTCTTCCCACGATCCACTTTACCCGCCACTCACCCCTATTCCTCTCCTTCACGTAATAACTCAAAAATCTTTCTTCCCCATCAGAAACATGACAGAACCTTCACAACTCCATTCTTCACCAAAAACTCCATAACTTTCTCCTCCCTCCACCAAATCCAAATTCGAGACCACCGTCGCGTTCGTCTTGTCGTCATCTCCGAATTCAGACCCCTCTTCCCCACCTTCCGAGCCCGTTCCCGCGTCGCTCCCGCGATAGCGCCCTACACCAGAACCCGCGTCGCCAGCCCTTCCCGCGCACGTCCCCGTGCCGTCTGCGTGTCCGTGTCCGTGCCCGTGTCCGCGTGTCCGTGTCCGTGCCCGTGTCCGCGTGCGTTCCGAGTCCGAGGCCTCCCCTCGGTACTCCTTCGTGCAACCTGTGGGTAAATTCTATTCCCAAATAGCTTCTGTTTTTCTTCACAGAATCCATATTTCACTTTCTGGCCTTAGAGACTGTTCTGTAGATTAATATTAGTTTCTGTAGATTGTTATTTAGTTTCTGTGTGTTATTAATAGCAATGTTGGTAATAAATTCCTTTTAGGAAACTTTGTTTAGATTGCTGGTTGCATAACTTTAATTAATTTATTTAATTTAAAATGTGGATTTATGAATTAGATTATTTAATTTTGTGATTATAAACTTGGTTGTATGTATATCTAAAAACCTAGAAATCATTTAGTAGATTATTTATAAAAGTCTTTATTTTATCTAGGCATTAGTTAATAAATGGTGGATTATAATTATTATTCTTTAAGTAAAAGTTTTGTTAGAAATATATAATAAAATTAATTTCAAATAGATAATGATATATATATATATATATATATATATATATATATATATATATATATATATATATATTATAAATTGTCTTTTAAATGTTTGTAAATCAAAAAGGTTTTCGGTAAATAGATTAATAAAGAAGCTAATTAATTTCTATAAAACGAATTATGTGTTAAAATGATTATTTTGGTAAATGATATTTAGTAATAAAACCCGAAATCTTTTATAGTAACTTAAAACCATTATTTTTTTAAGAAAATATATTTTATACATTAATTGCTATTTTATTAATTAATCTCGATAAATAAATTCTACTTTCAAATATTTTTTAGATAAATCTATTTTCCTACAAAATTACTAATTTCAAAGAAATACATTTTTAAGTAATTTTCCTTAGTAATTATTTATTTACGACAAAACCTATATTTACTTAAACGGTTATATATTAATTTTAGTTTAATAACAAAATCTATTTTTATGTACAAATGGTTTCCAATTAGGATCACCAACCTGTAGACTTGGCCTAGTTTTGTACCTTAGATTTAGGGCGTAATTCTGGTTACTAAAACTGGCGTTACGATCTTGTAGGTTCGATCGGATCTGTAAACCCTAGCAGTTACTTTCTGGTTGCTGCTAAGTCAAGGAATACTCTGAGGCAAGTTTTATATCTATTCCATGTCTGTGTTTTATTTTGATAATTAAATGTATGCATCAGTTAGTTACATGTAGTATAGTTACATTGATTCACCGTGGATCCCTCTCGGACTCTACATAGGTTGATGGATTGCTGGATGGCTATCTTGACATGTTAGTTATTGGTTATTGATTATTGACTCATTGACTTGGGGATTGCTTGGAGGAGTAGTATAACGTCTGTGACCAAAGTCAAATCTCGCTCGTTTCTCGTCTCGCGCTAAACCCTACTACACAGGGGGTTGAGCCGTACCGTATACTATTCGTCAATGTTGTAAAAATCGCTAGGCAGACTCAGTGCGGCGGAGGTCCGCCTAGCGCCTAGCCCGCCTAGGCGGCCGCTTAGAAATTTTTTTTTTGAAAATTTTGAAAACTTTGAAATTTGAAATTTCAATGTTCTAAAATCCAAATACTATCTTAAAACTCAAACAAATATCCAAAATACAACTAAGAATAAACAAAATAAAAAAAATCAAAAAATTCAAAAAACCCACCGCCTAGGGGCGCCTAGGGCCCGCCTAGCCGCCTAGCCCACCGCCTAGGAGGTTTTCGGTGCGGTGGACGGGCGCCTAGCGCCTAGGCTGCGCCTAGGCCAATTTTTAGAACACTGCTATTCGTTTTGGCCAAAACGTTAGTATACATATTGCCTCTATCCCAGCCGATCACAGGCCCTGTTATATACTCAAACACTAGCTTAGCATTGCATCATTCTGGACATTGACATCATCTGGCTTGTTGGTTTTTTTACTATTAAATACAAAAAAAATATATTATTTCTTTAACTGTCTCGCACTTTACATTTATTATTAATTTAGAATTGTTAGATGTGGATGAAATATGTTCTTGCTCCCTCCTGACTGGAGATCCAACATTTTAAGGTGACTGCGACGATGATGAGCTGGCTTACACTTCCTATTATGGGCCCGACTTGGGTTCTGAGGACTTAGCTGAACCAGGGCAGAGGAACCAGGAGTCCTAGCTGCACCCTTTTCTGATTAGTTCACTTTTTCTAAAGTTGTAATAAACAAACCTTTGTGATGTTGAATACTTTTGCTTTTTCTTCATTTTCATTTCGACTTTAGTTGTACTTCAGAATATTTAATAAAATATTTTATTTTTCGTTTAAACATTTGTACTGCTTGTGTTCACTGCTTGATACAGCTTACTGCCGCCGTCTCACAATGGTTCAGGCTGGGCATGATCCGACTGGACCTATTATATTGGGATCGGGTCGTGACATATTTTTAGTGGTGGTCCATGCAGATCAGTTCTGCAAAATTGGTCTAGTCAACTTAGCCTAGACCGGCATGCAGTCCTGTAACTTGACTTAGGTCTTGGTATGACTTTAGGAAAACAGACTCTAGAAATAACTAGAACACCAAAATTATTTTCACTCTGTCACAACATAGGGCCGAAATATCTATTTATAATATTTATTTTTGCTTGCTTATAGTTTCGTAGGCTACCTTGCTTATGTTTGTACCTAAACCTTTCAGAGGATGGCAAATGGAAAACTCATCCCACCATTAGGCCAATAGTTATTGTGTTTATCTTCACATTTTTAGTTGTACTCTCACTTAGTATTAATGATCTAATATTTAGTCTTTAGATATTAAGGAGATAAGCAAAGTATGACTAGAGGAGTAATACCTAGAAGTAAGTTGCATGAATGTATGGTCACCAGAAATATGGTATCACAGTAAATCCTAAGGAGATGATAGCCATGAAGACACGAACTAAGCTCGAGGATCAGTTGCTGGAGCCAGAAACTTTTAGCCTAGTAAGATGTTAAAGGTACATGACTAATTAGTTGAGCATTTATCGAGGATAAAATTTATGGGATATGAAAATAGAAAAATATATAAATGTTGAAATTTGAATTGAAATTTAAGGAGGATGATGATGATATATATAAAAAAATTATACGAAGGTATCAGAAGTTATCAAGCTGGTAATGTAGAGTTGCATGATGAAACCGAGAATTATGACGGATAATGTTGAACTTAAGGTATAAATTTAATTGGGGATGATGATCGACAAAGAAGGATATGAATTAGAGAGATACAGATTTTATCAAATCAGAATTTGGAAATAAAGATTGTGAAATTATAAGTGTTACGAGGGTAAGTGAATGTGATATTATATACTATTGACAAGAAAATAAAGAATGGGGACGAAATAATATTATCAAGGTTGGTCGAATCAGAGGGATTCAAGGAATGAAGTAAGATCAAAGGAAGGGCTGGAATTTAAATCTTGTACAAAAAAAGCTCAGATTTAAAATTTGGATCAAATATGTTGGAGTTGGTGGAAATAGAAAATCTAAATAGATTATATGGCTGATAATAGGTTAAGAGATTTCATAGATACATCCTCCCAAAATCAGTTAATTTCGAGGAAGATTGAACATGTATTCTAGAACAGTATTCTTCACAAGATATCATACTTTTCTGTGACTTGTTCCTGTATTAATTTATGTTAAACCCATTACCATTTCCGTCACACTAGTTTGACCATATTATTCTATGCTTCTTTTATAAATCTAGGATATAGTTGTGATTAAGAATTTTATAGTAGAATTCTAGATAGATGTGAGAAGACTATGATAAGAGGGGTCATAAATAGGTATCATGGGTGACCAAGGAATAATTTTGACAAACGAAGCCTCGTCATATATAAAATAATAGGATTTCAGGAATCAATTTTTTTTTGAGGATTTCAACTTTAGAATGAAATTATGCAAGATTACTGAGATAGAATTTGGCAAACATATGGAAGTTAAGTTTTGGAAGAATAGAGTTTGGTATTCTTTTGGATGAAGCATTAGGTATTTTGACGATTTTGAATTTTATGATTAAAGGAAGAGTTATGGAAGATAGAGGAAGTCGTAGGTAGAGTTAGCGAGAAAAGTCTAGGTTTTGGTAAGGTTCTCCCATGGAGGAAGTGAATTTGGATAATATATAAACATGAGAATATGATGATCAAGTAAAAGAACACTTGACGGGGATCAACTTTTATGATTAGATGACTACTGTACCCAGAAGGGACGGATATAACCATAGAAGGAATAATACAAGCAATGTAATGATAAGTTATAAAGAAGGAATAAGCAGTGAGAAATTGAGATAAGACCATTGGCATGCAACTTTGGAAAGGAGCAATTGGTTTTACAATTTCTACCAAACATTGGAGACTCATATTAGTTATGGTAAGAAGGATTGAGATTTTGTGATATTTTTGCTAATGTGTTTGGATGAGAACGATTGATAGGTGCATGGTTAAAGATTAAAATTTGATTAGTGATTATAATTTTGTCAATTGATTTCAAGAATTAAAAATTCTCGAATATAGGTAATGGATCAACTTTAAATAATTTTCTAAGGATTTACTATGACAAGTGAAGATTGTGAACTTTGATGTAGTCAGTCTTGGAAGAATGACTGACAATTGGAAATTGATATCCGTAAAATGATTTGATCGAGAGAACTACTTGAAATTGAAATTCATTTGGCATACGGATGGAAAAAATGGATTTAGATGATTTATGATTCCAAATAGATTTAGTTTTAATACCTTGACAGCTGTCTTAGTTTTCTGTAGATACTGGGAGTTCAGCTAGTTTAGCGAGTTAGAGATTGGTTTTTGCATGGGGATTAATAGGATGGTTATCTTGTAAGTTTTTTTTTCCATGCATATTATATTTGTTGACCTTTGAAATAGTGATACGATATTCTCTCTATTCCCTTTGATCATCACTAAGTCCTCAATGAAAATATCCTATCTGATTACATTTCTATCATAGCTTTGTTATTCTAATCACCCTCGCTATCCTACTATCATACAACTTGTTGATTTTTTTTCCTGAGTCACAAACCCTTATACCCAATTCTAATTTGATTTGGAATTTTAGTCCATGACCTCAGAAGATGCTATTACTTTATGCCTTTTCAATAATCTGTTCACGTTCGTTTCCTTCTTGCCTTTTTTGTTTCACGAGACCTCATTTGATTTTCCTCTATTTTATGATCATATTTTAATCGTACCTAGATTTTTATCGTGCCTAAAATGATTTTGATCACAACAATATTCCAACTCTATCTCAGATCATATATAGATAATTCTGATCGTGCCTATATTTTATCATTGTACCTTGAGATCATGCCTAGAATCCGTTCGTGTCTGATGATTTAAATCTGGAATGATTTATAGAAAGGATTTATGGAGTACATGAGTTTTGGGATAAAGATGAGATAAACATGAACACTTGTGATTTGAATCAAGGAAGGGATAATTAATGATGTGAATACCAAACAAATTGACATTGTAGATTAGAGATTGTTAAATGATAAGCATGGAGATGCACTATAGGAAGATGCATGATGAATCAGAAGATATATAAAGGACGACCGAAACAAGAAATTTTGGACTTAAGGTGTGACTAATTAAGGATGACAATCGTATGAATTGAAGGGTGCAAAAGATTACAAATCAGAAATCAGAGATAGAAGGTTTGTAAATAATACAAGGTTGGGAGATGTAATAAGATATTTTTGACAGAGAAAAAGTTTGGTCAATATGATACAGTAAAATCAAGATGAAGGATTCGAGCTTAAACAAGATAATTAAATTTTCTTGAGAATT
Source organism: Iris pallida (assembly GCA_029216955.1). Taxonomy (NCBI): domain Eukaryota; kingdom Viridiplantae; phylum Streptophyta; class Magnoliopsida; order Asparagales; family Iridaceae; genus Iris; species Iris pallida. The sequence continues at coordinate 14,235,764 of JANAVB010037417.1, forward strand.
CGGGATCAAATATGTAAATGAGGATATGAAATCAAAATATATACATGTTGATGAAAATGGACGTCTAAATAAATTACAGAGTGATCACATATGAGTAAGGAATGATAATTTTTTTACTAATCATGACAAATTTGAGTATAGAAACGTGATGTTGGATTTTAAATGTGATATTGGGTTACTGAGGCTTGATACTAGAGTATTACGACAAGATGGAGTGTACCAAATTATGATATTTTGGTCAAAAATGAATAAGATGTATAAGAACATGATTGGAACACATGTAGTGGTATGACATAGAGTTAAATTTTGCATATATATTAGCAAACTAAAGGAAGTACAAAACATATTGCGGAAAATATTATATGAAAAGGTGGGAAGACAAATTTTCTAATGTTATGACGGTGATTGACAATTCAGATATGGAAGCAAAAAATCCATAATTGTGGATAGTGACTGTGTTCTAAAGAGGGAATAATGTTATTTGGAAAAGAGTGGATGAACTGATCAAAATATTTTTCCATTGTAGATTAGCCATGGGATGGCTAACAAAGTTTCATTTGAGACAGTTAAGAGTGTAATGCCCTTGCTTGCTGAGACTTGATTATATCCTATCTATATCCTTAAATTTCAAGGACGAAATTTTTCTAAGGAGTGAAGGTTGTAAGACCCATATTTTTGTGTATTTAATTAATATGTAACTTAGGCCCAAACCCGTTACCAACCCAACCCGAACCCAAACTCGTTTGACTTTAACTAATATTAACTCGTGCCCTAGTCTTCCCACGATCCACTTTATCCGCCACTCACCCCTATTCCTCTCCTTCACGTAACATCACAGAAATATTTAATAATACTCAGAAATCTTTCTTCCCCATCAGAAACATCAGAGAACCTTCACAACTCCATTCTTCACCAAAAACTCCATAACTTTCTCCTCCCTCCACCAAATCCAAATCCGAGACCACCGTCGCGGTCGTCTCGTCGTCCTCTCCGAATCCAGACCCCTTCTTCCCCACCTTCCGGGTCCGTCCCCGCGTCGCTCCCGCGACAACGTCCCGTGCCGCCAGCCCTTCCCGCGCACGTCTCCATGTCGTCTGCGTGCACGTGTCTGTGTCCGTGCCCGTGCCCGCGTGCGTTCTGAGTCCGAGGCCTCCCCTCGGTACTCCTTCGTGCGACCTGTGGGTAAATTCTATTCCCAAATAGCTTCTGTCTTTTTTCACATAACCCATATTTCACTTTCTGGCCTTAGAGACTGTTCTGTAGATTAATATTAGTTTCTGTAGATTGTTATTTAGTTTCTGTGTGTTATTAATAACAATGTTGGTAATAAATTTCTTTTAGAAAACTTTGTTTAGATTGCTGGTTGCATAACTTTAATTAATTTATTTAATTTAAAATGTGGATTTATGAATTAGATTATTTAATTTTGTGATTATAAACTTGGTTGTATGTATATCTAAAAACCTAGAAATCATTTAGTAGATTATTTATAAAAGTCTTTATTTTATCTAGGCATTAGTTAATAAATGGTGGATTATAATTATTATTCTTCAAGTAAAAGTTTTGTTAGAAATATATAATAAAATTAATTTCAAATAGATAATGATATATATATATATATATATATATATATATATATATATATATATATATATATATATATATATACTAGTCATAACCCGTGCCCATAGGGCATGGTTCATTTAAGGTATTCCCCCTCAAAATCTTGGACCCCCAATTTTAAACGAACAATAATAATTATGAGGCCCCCAACTACTGCTGGATGTGAATTTTCTTTGGATTCTCCATAAAACTCCACTCTCAATAATGTTCATCCACAACCATTATGAGTGCAAACCCCACTCTTTGGATTCCCCATAAAATCCCACTCTCAATAATGCTCATTCCCCATAAAATCTCACTCTCAATAATGCCCATCCACAACCATTATGAGTGCAAACCCCACTCTTTGGATTTCCCATAAAATCCCACAACCGTTGATTCACCAAGATTAAATCCCAACCACTCTTTATCTTGGCACAGTCAGCCCTAGGATTCAAAAACCTTTGTGTTTTGTATAAGATATATATATATATATATATATATATATATATATATATATATATATATTATAAATTCTCTTTGAAATATTTTTAAATCAAAAAGGTTTTCGGTAAATAGATTAATAAAGAAGCTAATTAATTTCTATAAAACGAATTATGTGTTAAAATGATTATTTTGGTAAATGGTATTTAGTAATAAAATCCGAAATCTTTTATAGTAACTTAAAACCATTATTTTTGTAAGAAAATGTATTTTATACATTAATTGCTATTTTATTAATTAATCTCGATAAATAAATTCTACTTTCAAATATTTTTTAGATAAATCTATTTTTCTACAAAATTACTAATTTCGAAGAAATACATTTTTAAGTAATTTTTCTTAATAATTATTTATTTACGATAAAATCTATATTTACTTAAACGGTTATATATTAATTTTAGTTTAATAACAAAATCTATTTTTATGTACAAATGGTTTCCAATTAGGATCACCAACCTGTAGACTTTGCCTAGTTTTGTACCTTAGATTTAGGACGTAATTCTGGTTACTAAAACTGGCGTTACGATCTTGTAGGTTCGATCGGATCTGTCAGTGTTCTCAAAATCGGCCTAGGCGTCCGCCTAGGCGCTAGGCGCCAGCCCACCGCACCGAAAACCCCCTAGGCGGTGGGCTAGGCGGCTAGGCGGCTAGGGGGGCCATAGGCGCCCCTAGGCGGGCCTAGGCGCCCCTAGGCGGCGGGTTTTTTGAATTTTTTAAATTTTTTGAATTTTTATTTTTTGATTTTGTTTATTCTTAGTTGTATTTTGGATATTTGTTTGGGTTTTAAGATAGTATTTGGATTTTAGAACATTGAAATTTCAAATTTCAAAATTTCAAAAATTTCAAAAAAAAAAAAAAAAATTCTAGGCGGCCGCCTAGGCGGCCTAGGCGCTAGGCGGACCTCCGCCGCACCGAGTCCGCCTAGCGCTTTTTAGAACATTAGGATCTGTAAACCCTAGCAGTCACTTTCTGGTTGCTGCTAAGTCAAGGAATACTCTGAGGCAAGTTTCATATCTATTCCATGTCTGCGTTTTATTTTGATAATTAAATGTATACATCAGTTAGTTACATGTAGTATAGTTACACTGATTCACCGTGGATCCCTCTCGGACTCTACATAGGTTGATGGATTGCTGGATGGCTATCTTGACATGTTAGTTATTGGTTATTGATTATTGACTCATTGACTTAGGAATTGCTTGGGGGAGTAGTATAACGTCTGTGACCAAAGCCAAATCTCGCTCGTTTCTCGTCTCGCGCTAACCCCTACCACACAGGGGGTTGAGCCGTACCGTATACTATTCGTTTTGGCCAAAACGTTAGTATACATATTGCCTCTATCCCAGCCGGTCACATGTCCTGTTATATACTCAAACACTAGCTTAGCATTGCATCATTCTGGACATTGACATCATCTTGCTTGTTGGTCTTTTTACTATTAAATACAAAAAAATATATTGTTTCTTTAACTGTCTCGTACTTTACATTTATTATTAATTTAGAATTGCTAGATGTGGATGAAATATGTTCTTGTTCCCTCCTGACTGGAGACCCAACATTTTTAGGTGATTGCGACGATGATGAGCTGGCTTACACTTCCTATTATGGGTCCGACTTGGGTTCCGAGGACTTAGCTGAACCAGGGCAGAGGAACCAGGAGTCCTAGCTGCACCCTTTTCTGATTAGTTCACTTTTCCTAAAGTTGTAATAAACAAACCTTTGTGATGTTGAATACTTTTGCTTTTTCTTCATTTTCATTTCGACTTTAGTTGTACTTTAGAATGTTTAATAAAATATTTTATTTTTCGTTTAGACATTTGTACTGTTTGTGTTCACTGCTTGATACAGCTTACTGCCGCCGTCTCACAAGGGTGCAGACTGGACATGATCCGACTGGACTCATATTGGGATCGGGTCGTGATAGATAGTGTTCAAAGTATTGTTAATAAGTCACTATGACACGAGATGTGAACAGAAGCTATGATCATAAATTAGGAATGGAGGGATTGAAGGTGGTTGGGAAGAGCTCTAGAGTTAGCATAAAATTTGAAGTTTTGAACATGTACAATAGGAAAGAGGACAAATGATGTCTGAGAGACCACGTAGGGATGTTTTGGAAAAGATGACTTCTTTTGGTGAAACTTCCCATTTTGTATTTTCCATAACGTATCCCATGCAAATCCACTAGGAGCACTCCTGAACCAATGAATGAGATACCAAGTAAACTACCAAACTATAATAAGAATTATATCCCTCTCCAAAAAACCTAATATTTTCTAGTAAAATTCACACCTACCTAATAATGTTCAGACACTACTGTAGTTATTGACAATGAAGTTCAAGTCAGATCAAACACTTATAATAGATGAAGCGACTTCTAGAATAGGTACAAAAATAAGCCGTATCCGCTACTCAAGTTGTGACCTATTAACGTTAGTTAGTTATTGACCTATGTTGTATTGGACGCTACGCGAGGCGACATGCCACCTGTCTCGCCTAGGCGCGTCTAGGCGTCCGCCCAGGATCCGCTGCTTTGAACCAAAAAATTATTCAATTATGCATACAACAAATATGTAGTATAACTAATAAGCAATAAGCATTAAGCAATAAGCATGAAAGTAATATAAGAAGCAACAAATATGAAATAACCAATATTCAACATCAAGTAAGGATAGTAAGCATAATTGGGCGACCCTAGGCGGACCTTTTATTTCCCTGGTCGACCTTAGGCAGGCGCCTAGGCAAGCAAAACCTCACACAGGAAAATTATTTCCAGGTCGAGGCGAGACCTCTCCAACCCGCACGCCTAGCCGCCTAGGTGCGCCTAGGCGTCGCCTGAGACAACATAGTTATTGACCGATGAAGCCCTTAGCTAAAAAACCTCCTTGTGTCATTTGTACACCTGCCATTCATCTTTTCATGAATTGAACCCTGTAATTATTGATCTGCATAGTAACCTTTTCTTCTTTCATTTTGCAGCTAATGTGTTTGGCAGATCTTGAGTTTGACTATATCAATCCATATGATTCAGCTTCACGGATAAATAGTGTGGTTTTGCCAGAATTTGCCTTGCAAGGAGTCTTATGCCTACTATTTCTCTTGTCTGGGCGATGGTGGATGTTTTTGTTCTGCACTCCAGTTCTATATTACAATGTGAGAATGTAAGTCTTCTTAACTTTTTATTTCATTCATTACGGGGATAAATTAATAAATTAGTTCTTCCATATGCACCAAATGCCTCATTTTCACTATTGTATTAGATTTTTCTGGAGATAAAGCTCTTTCTTAGTCATCTTCTTGTACAAAGGTTTTGTGAGGCATGGATACTAGATGGATACACACCCATTGTAGTAGATCCTAAATAGCTAGGGCACCAAGATAGAATCGTCTGACCATAAAAGAAGCAAAATAACACGTGCGGATGTGCGCGTCCGGGAGGGAAAAATATAGCTTATCTACCAGCAATGCCGCATGAATTATATATGTATACCCCCGAAGAAGGATGTAGGCTAACATTGTATACCAAAACAATTTCCGTTGAATGTCTATGTTGACTAGCTAATATTGGGGGCATTTTGCAAGATAAAATCGGCTGACCATAAAAGAAGCAAAATAACACGTGTGGATGTGCGTGTCTGGGAGAGAAAAAACATAACTTATCTACCAGCAACGCTGCATGATTATGTATGTGAATCCCCAAGAAGGATGTAGGCTAAGAGCATCTCCAACCCTATTGTGACTTTGGAAAAAAGTTAATGCCACATAGGAATGACAAAATTTTATTCAAAAGTTCTTCTCCAATGCAATTGTCAAGTTAATTGTGAAGCTTATGTGGCAAAAATTAAATAAGACATTGTGAAGTTGATTGTCTTGTTCTAGACAATGCACTTGACAATGTCTTCTCTTCCATATCATCAATTATGAATAAAAAATATTAGAAAAAAAGAAGAAGATGAGTAGTTGTCTTAAAAGTTGCCTTGGAAGTTGAAAACAATACTTTTTATTGTCTTCTCAATACTTTTGCATTGGAGAGAGTTTTTCTATCTCATTGTCTTTTGAGATATAATTTTGCCACATAAACAAGACATTGTCTTGTGGCTCATGCCACATAGGAGCCACCTAAGACTCACAACACTTAACAAACAATAGGGTTGGAGATGCTCTAACATTGTATACCAAAACAATTTCCGTTGAATGTCTATGTTGACTAGCTAATACTGGGGACATTTTGGTAAATAATCTTGACTGGATGAATTTAAAAGTCATGTTAACTCATTAATGGTTCCAATTCAATTCTTTTGGTGGAAAAAGCACATATAATTGACTCATTAATGAGTCAACATGGCTGTTAAAATTCCACAAAGTAAAGTATATTTCCCAAACCTCCACCACCTTTAATGAGTCAATAGGTACAGTAGTGGAAAGAATTTTCAGGTACAATGCGTAACCTACCTACATGAATTATTTATAAATTATTCTCCAATAGTTATTAAAAATTTCTTCATCGAAAGTGCCTCAGAAACAGCCAAATGGTCTTTGATTATTCAACAAGTTGCAACAGAACTTAAAGGAAAGGAATTGTTGTACGTTGGATAATATGTACCTAAAAGAAATAAGGTAGTATCATAGAAATTCTTTGGACAATAATACATTGCTTTTGCATCTTCCCACTCTTCAATTGAAGTTTAGAGACGTAGACATCATAGAGTTCCTTACAGCTTAAAGGATCTTTAAACTTAATGAACTACAGTTCACCTTGTTGAGGGATAAACTTATAAACCCTTCTTAGTACTCAAATAAGTCTCTTAGCCATATTTTGTACAGGCTTCTTTTGTTTTACGTATTTGACACTCAATTTCTTCTAATTGAATATTCTATTTCTCAATGCCATCTTGGATGGCTAAACCAAAGATGTGAACCACACGGAATAAGAAGATGTTCTCCAGTGTGCTCAAAATTTTCTTACGATTTAACATGAACTGCATAATTAGTTTTTAGTTATAAAAGGTTAATGCAAGTACAATCTAATCAGTGTTCAAATTTAATCACACGATTCATAAAATATTCATACAATTTCTTGGCTGTCCCCTTCTCTGCACATGAATGAAATCTTTATCCATTTTTCTGCTAATGGCAATCATCATCAACATAATGTTTACATTATGCTTAGATTAACATATTTCCTACATGGTATCCACTTATCGCTTGTGAAACTCATGTTGTCAGATTTTACAAATATCATAGGTTTTATCTTTCAAATAGAATAAAGCCCCAAAGTACCACCTCTTATAGTATTGAGGCTATTCAATTAAAGGTTGGCCGTATCGAGTGGATGAAACCATTAACTCCTTGTTACTCAGTTATTATAAATGGATATTCGTCAATGATAGATGTGGTTGAAAGCTTAGCTTCAGTTACTTTTCTTAAAGTCCCTGCCACTTTACCAAAAGTCTAGATTGTTATTGAGGGATGGGGGTTACATACTTATATTATTCAACACGCCCCACAAGACAAAGACACATTTTATGGCTTGAGAGCTAGATAGCCTAGATTCATGTAACAGTATAACTGTTTTGTAAAAAAATCTACTTAAAATGCATCCATAGAGATTGAACCTGAGTTGCTCTAATACCATGTTGAAGTTAACAAAACTCTAGAGTGCTGCTGAAGAATAAGGGTTATATATTTGTATTATTCACCAAATTTCTTATTATACTGAATTCTTCAAAATAGTAGTGTTGCCGTCCTTGCTCACAATATTATTGACTGGGCGTAGGGAGAGTTTTTGCTTTGCAATACGTTAAATGAATTATTCTTATAATGTGCAGTTCCCTTCAGATATCAGTTCAACATTCTTACAAGTTTTGACATTATTAGTGTTCCATCATTGTTTTTCTTTTTATTATTGCCTCCCATTGTGTCAACTGATGCTAATTATTAATGTCAAATTGGAAACAATCTTCTTTTCTACTAATCATGATCATTGGCCTGAAAATAACATCAATGGTTGCTACATAAGTGAACATGAAGATACGGATATAAAAAGAAATGATGAAAATATAATATCTGACTGAAGGATGAAAAGATAATTTCTGATTGACTAGTTCGGCAATGATATAATTTTCCATGAAAAATAGGGTGATCGATTCGTCTAAGGTGATTTGGATATGTGCAACATAGACCAAGATGCTCCAAGGAGGAGCAATAAGTTAGTACTTAAAGGAGCCGCTAGGACTACAACTACTGAACTAACATGGATTGAGGTTTTAAGGACGGACATGTTTTTTGTTAGTTTTACAAAACATGTCCCTAGACAGAGCTGAAGGGAAGAAAATGATTCAAACAACCAACCCCAAAAAAATTGCGATAAAGGCTTTGTTGATGTTGTTGTATGATTTTGCGTAAAGCTTGAGAATATAACCAACTTCTTGAATGTCAGAAGAATACACCCCAAAACCATCAAATACTCGGCAAAGGTAAGATGTGGTATAGGTTATTTCATTCCGTGGGAACCCTGAAAGTTCTCACTAGCTATTTTCTTAAGACTTACAATTAGCAAGCACATTGGTGCTCATCACAACTAGAAAGATGACAAAGGGTCTACCGGTTGTCAACTGATAGTAGGTATCACTATGTCTGAAATTTCATTATTTAGCACCAAACGAATCGAACAATTCATAACACATTCAATGTTCCAGGGTAGCCACCTATCTTCGCTCCTCCAGTATGACAAGAGTACCCTTTAAAAATCCATCCGAACCCAGTCACGTACCTTCTTCATTCTAGGTTGGCCATGAACCATTGTTTTTCATTTGTTCTTTGCTCGTGAATGGTGTGCTATACCTTTTGATCTATCATAACGTTGCCTATTATATTCCTTCCCCGATAGAGCCCTTTTGTTCTGGTTTGGTAACATCTGTGAGACTCGAAACTTCCATCCAGTGGTCTGCGAGAATCTTGGCAAATACGTTGCATGGACACGTCGAATCGGTGTTTGTAGACGTGTCCAGTACATACTGGACACATATACAGCAAGATACGGCCAGGACACAACCAGATACAACAAATATATGGTCAGATACGACCAAGACACAGTGAGACACAGGAAGGATACAGCAGAATACAAGAAGGATATGACATAATACAGTCTAGATATGGCCAGATAGGCAGATACATTCTGGACACGGGCTAAGACTCGGTTCAATAGTGAACCCAAAAGAAAAAAAAAAGGGGTCGGATATTGCCCAAGTTAGGGATGTGAACGGGCCAAGCTATAAACGAGCTTAGAAGTATTCGGCTAATGAGCTCGCTAACCGGTTTGTTTTATTTACATATTTATATAAAATAAATATCTACACTAACAGATATTTTCAATTTGTTCTGAAATTCATATAAAATCTTTCAATTTGATATTAAAATTATTGAGCTACATTTTTATCTCGACTAAGCTCATAAACAAGTTCAAATTAGACATAAGTTTGTTTACAATTATCTAGGTTCATCGAGCTTTCTAATTAAAAAGAGCGGCTTGCGATATTAACATTTTTCATTTCGACTAAGCTCATAAACAAGTTCAACTTAGGCATAAGTTTGTCTACAATTATCCGAGTCCATCGAGCTTTCTAATTTAAAAGAGCGGGCTTGCGATATTATTGTTATCATTATTATTTTAATATCAAATTGAAAGTGTTTATATAATTTCATAACAAATTGAAAATATCTACTACTGTAGATATTTCTTTTATATAAATATGTAAATAAAAACGAATCGGCTAGCACGCTCATTTGCCGTACATGGTATCCTAATTTTTTTTAAAATGACCGTATCCATCCCGTTTTTGTACCAGTATTCATATCCGTACTCGTACAGCATAGCTTGGCAGTGATCTCATCTCATACAGTGTTACGTAGGCTAACTGATTGCAGATCAGAAGCTGTTTGACATTTTTTGCAAGCAAAGCAATAGTTATTTGTGTGTATTCCTTTGGAATTCTGGAAAATGGATATTATTTTGCAAGCAAAGCAATAGTTATTCGTCTCTATTGCTTTGGAATTCTGGAATATTGGAAAAAGAATACTTCACTGATTCAAAGAGTTCATTTTTTTTCTTTTGAAAAATTCTACAGTAAAACCATCTCAGCCAGGCATTGTATCTTTTAGCTAGGCAACCTGTGATGTGAACCCCTCTTTAAATGAGACTTCTTTTTTAAGGACATTTTTTGGTTAATAGAAATGACTTGTGGGGATGTCATTTAAAAGTTGTTTCTTTGCTTCTCTATGATCTGGAAGTGGAATTCATTTTCCATCATATTGCCTCTGCTTCCTGTATAAGAAAATAAAAGTGAAATGAACTCTTGCTGTGTAGTCACTTAGATGCCTACTTCTAATGTTGTATGCATCGACTATACTTCAAATAACTGTACAAGCTCTTAACTTAGATCTTAATTACAGGTATCAGCTGAGACATCACCTAGTAGATGTCACCGAGATTTTTAACCACCTCAACAAGGAAAAGAAGTCGCGTCTCATAAAGCTCGTCTTTCATGTGATCCTCCTTTTCCTTGCCTTATTCTGGTGAGTTAAATTATCTGATCAGAATCAGAAGACTCTTCCCTGGACATGCTATCGTGTTCTCACTGTTTCATGTTTAACCTTGTAGGATGATTTGGAGTGTATTGGAGGATGACGAATAGGCACGATCAATGTACCCTTTCCTACTTCGTGTCTGAGAGAGATTAAGTTGTAAGTACCCTAAATTTGTTAATTGACAATTCCTTGGATACCACTGAACAATCTAAGTTATTGTTCATAGTACTGATTGCTTTGATTGTTTCTGCTTTCAGATGTAGCGAGCACGCTGAGCAGGTCACTCTAGATTGATTCTCTATGTTGGGAGCTTCCATGTATCTGTGAAAATGTAGGTTCTTGATATTCTTTTCGAAAGAGAGATTTGACTATTACGTGCCACGGATGGGTTAGTAAACAAGGCTTGTTGGTTTCTGGAGATGAGTTGATATATCCATTCGAGTAGGATGATATGTATTATTTAAAGTTTAAACGGAGTAGGTGGCATCCATTCTCCTTGATGGTTTCTTTCTCTCGTGGTGTACTTGCTACTTAACTGGTTGTAAAGTGATGGTCATGCACAAGCAGCTATTGTTGTATTCTTGGATATAGTAACTTTAACACATTGTACTTTCTGATGCTCTGTGACTTAATTACTGCACTTGGTATATTAATCTCTGGAACTTTAGCTATATCTGATTTTTGACAATCATTACGACCATTTGCTTTACAATTGCCGTGGCAGTTGTCAATTGGTTCCCTCTACCCCACATGGGGAGAGCGGACCCAATTGGTAACTGAGGTTGTAAAGGAAATGGTTGTAACCTAGCATTGCCCTTATTGAAGAGGAACAAAGATGGAGAGAGGGAAATGATTTCAAGGGTTATCTGAATTTTCTCAAAATATTTGACACCATTAATTATGTTACCAGGCTGTTTGTGAGCATGTGCAAGTTGTGCGATCACACATGACCCAAAAAATTGGAAGGTTCCAAAATTTTTAATATTCACGTGAAATTTCCATTTTTAGAAACTGCAGTAACATAGTTCTTAGAATGTCAAGGAAAAAAAAATTAGAGGGATTGAAAATGCCTCTTTTAGTATTTCTACGTGGTCCTTGTAATGTCAAATGTCAGACTACCACTGATGTTTGTGTTCATCAATGTTCTAACATAGTACTAACTACCAGGCCTCCGAGGGATTGCCAATAACGTTGCATCAGCCTAGTGAAGGATCAAGTAACTTACGCTGTGTTTGAAAACTTTTGTGGGGAGGGAAAGGAAAATTTGAAGGGAAAAAAAATGGAGGAGGGTAAAGTGAAAGTAAAGTTAATTTTTCCTTCCTTTGTTTGGATGGACAAAAAGTAGGGGAAGGAAAAGTTTAAAAATAATTTTTTATTTGTTTAGGGATAGAGATACAATTACTATTTAGTCCTTGGTATTCTCAAATGATAATTTATTATTACCTTTATGAGGGATGATGGAGTAAATTCACTCAAATTTTTCTCATCTCTAAAATTTTTTTAGTGGGACCCACCTACTTTTTTCCCTCAAATTTTCCTCCCCAATTTTTCCTCCTCCTTTCCAAACATCATCACTTTTAATTTTCCTCTCACTTTTCCCTCATCTTTTTCCTTCCTCCCATTTCCCCCCCTTCCCAAACACTACCTTAATGGTAATCGATAACTGGATCCATTATTTTGGGCATAGAACCCGGAACCCGTTGACAAACCCGAAACCACTGATCCGAAATCCGACACGATGAATTTAACCTGATTCCATTCCATATCCGTGCTGTACATGAAAAGCTTATAGGGTTGGATTGAATATTGCATAAACCTGGGCCGAACCCGGCCCAGTGACGTTCGTAATATTTTTGACTTGTTTTGTGCAGTAGGACTAGGACCTCACTTTCGTTTGAGAGAGAGAGAAAGAGAGAGAGGGAGAGGGGAAAACTAGGGTTACGATTTCCTCGAAGGCTACGTAAGTCCTCTTATTTCTAATTTTGCTTTTTTTTTTTCCTTTCTATTTATCGTCATATCATTCCGCTTCCCGCCAATTTTGAGCCTTCTTATAGCAGTTTTTTTTTTTCTTTTCTTTTTTGCGAATTAATCAAGGTTTCGAGCGGAAACCTGCCTGGAAACCTGCCTGTGCCTGTATTGACAGTGTTGTTTTCACAAACACAGGATGTGTGTGGTGTCAGGACAAAAATCTCAACCTCGTGTTTTCACAAACACAGGATGTGTGTGGGGATTCTTAAGCCAATTCAGCATTGCTCATTTTACCGATAGAAGAATGATTCATCGTAAATTAATGTATAATGCGACTAAGACGGTACATTAGACTAATACGAGGATAGCCGGGAGCATTTCAATTGCACCGTGAAGCAGCTTGTCCATGCTTTGCAATGTTTTGGGAGTTCGCCTCTACCCGTTTTAGTTCAAGATGCATAATATCTAGGAGACACGGATATGTATCGGATAGGACACGTACACTCCAAAATACAATAGGGTACGCCAAAATCAATGTCGTACCCATGTCGAGGTTTTCATATCGTGCCCCGCCTGCCGTATTCGTGTCCGTGCAACCTATTTAAGGATAGGAGTCACTTTGGTAATGATGTTGATTATTGTTACTAAACAACTGGTACATGACTTATGTGTCTAACGCATCCAAGAGTCATGTACGGGAGATAATATTTCATTGGCAGGAATCATACATTAGGATGCATCTAAGAAGCATGGACCGTCCAAAATTTGGTGTGCAGTCCTTGTTGCGTAGTGTCATTCCTGTTGGAATGACATAGACACTTCAAAGTACACAAGGACATGCCAAAATATGTGTTATGTCTGTGTCGCCATACCCGTAATGGGTGTGTTGTATTCATGTCCGTACAACATTTGTACCTTATGTAGCCCTTTAAAAAAAGTTATTGCATCCTGGTATGTTTCATTTTTGTTCTTGTTTTGGCTTCACCTAAACATGGTGTATGAATAATAAAATACAAGTTTTTCTTGTTTCGGCTTCACCTAAACATTGTACATGAATAAATACAAGTTGAGGTTTGGGAAATGTTTCTACTTACGGGCTAAAACAGAAATCACAGTGTCCTGGTTTAATATATCAAACCTTCCACCTGGCTCTTAAGTTATGTTGGGTTGCTAAGAAAGTGAGGGAAAGGAAAAGGAAAAAAATTGATACTATCTAAACGAGATAATGTTTCTACATGAGACAATTTTATTTTCCTTTCCATCACTTTCAATAAACACACCCTTAAGATACAAAGTGATCTAAGATATGGTAATAAAGTTTTTAGTTGTTTAGATTGGGTTTAGCAAAGTTTTGTTCAATGATTGTAGTGTAGGAGGATTGAAGGAAATGGTGAAGGTGAGTGCTTTGGCCACCGGGCTGAGCTGGAATTCAACCCACCCAAATACCCCCCCTCCCTCCCTCCCAAATGAGTCAGCCGACCCCAACTCAAATTTCTGGTTCCGCCGTTGGCTCCAGCCGTCGAGTAATACTTATCAAGTGAGAATTTTCTAGACTAGGGTTTATGCTTAAGATGTTTGGACTGTAGAGTTAACCTGCAGAAAGATTTTCTGAGTTAGGAACGTTAGATGAACCTTTTGTCTCCCTTTACTTTTATTTTACTGGTATGTGCATGATGCTTTTGCAAGCTTACTATGAAAAGCTTTGCATGACTATTGAAGTTTGGGATGCTTAATTTGTATCCACCTTTCTTCCCACTTAGTTCAAGATGCATAGGCATAGAAATCTTCTTAGAAATGTTGTTGTCTCTTGTTAAAAGTCACCTACACAAGTGCACTAACCCTGTTTTTGTTTTGGACTGTGTTAACTCTTAGAACAAAAGTAATACTAAGTTCATATATTCGTTTGCCGACTTGGTTCTTAGATCACAACGTCTGATGTTTTCAGCATGGTTTAAAGTATCGGCCGATACCGATCCGATACGGCCGATACCGGTACGGTTTGGCATATCCCGATCCGATACCGACCGATATCCGATACTTACCGGTACCAACATTGAGGGTCTCTTTTCCGGTCAATTCGGCAAAGAAAATTAAACGAAAAAGACAAATCATCAAGGGTTTAAAGCATAATAAGATTGTAAAAACATGTAAAAGAAGAAAATCAATCTATTATATGTAAACCAATCGCTAAGGGTGATTACAATGTTATTTAATTTCAAAAGTACTACGAAATAACACTGAAAATACTTAAATTATGCCTAAATGTATAAAATATATGTTTTTATATGTAAATAATTTATTAATAATTATTTTTTTCCGATACCAAAAAATTCGATACTCCGATCCGAAACCGCCGATACTACCGATATCGTCGATACCAATACTCGTAGGAATAGTCCGATACCGATTCCGATACCGATACTGTGAACCTTGGTTTTCAGACAACTGCAATTAGAAGAAAATGTAATTCATTGATAAATAGGAGGAATATGATGGAGTTACGGCTATGTTGTGGACATAGTGGAGATGTTCCATTTTTCCTCGCCTTCCACGTACATCATATCAACATTTAAGTTTGTAGTTCTTCGCACTAGTTAGTAGTTATGATGAAATAACTAAGTACTAGAGACATCCTGGATGAGGTTTCATATTGTACATTGTTACTATGTGAGGATGGGAGTAGAGAAGCATTAACTTTTATTGCAGATAAAAACTTTGGAACCTAAAATACTTAAGATTAGTAGGAAAAAATGGAGTATATGAAACACAGTTGCAAGAAAAATCCAAGATGGAACTAGGGAGTAATCCGTATTGATAACCAAAAGGTACCTAAGAGATATTATGGAGAAATATGTTCATAGAATTAAAGTTGGATGTTGAAATATTTGCATCGTAAAAGTTGAGAGGAAAATTCTATGAGATAGCTAGTAGAGCCCATATGAATCAAGGTACTGCATGATTAAGAAACTATTCCTAAAGTGAGCTGTAACTGAAATGAGAATGATAATATGGATGAGTGACGATGAAATATAAAGAATGGATAAATACGGATGAGTGACAATGAAATATAAAGAATGGATGCATTTATATGAAGTTGGAGATGGTGCCAGTTGAGGATAAGCTGAGAGAAGTAAATTTATGGAGAAAAATGCAATATTTATTAGGCTTGATAGGATGTCCGTAGAACTGGGGGTCTGGGGCTGGACTCAAATGAAACTTGGATCAAAATTGTAAAGGACACGTTATTTGCTAATGTTAGAGAGAGGACGTAACTCTTCTTAACATTGGTTAAATGGAAGAGGAGGATTGAAACAGGCGGCCGCAAAAAAAATGGTATTAAGACCTTGTTGAGCATAAAACTAAATGAAGGTTTATGAGACTTCTTTAATTATTGCTGTGATGCATTTATCCTTTAAATGACAATTGCCCAAGTGGTACACTAAATTTCTTGCTTTCCTATGTTCTAAGTTAGTACTCTTCTTCCTAACTTTGCTTCTTCTCTCTTTCTATTTCTCTTCTTTTCTTTGGGCCGATTTTGAACATTGACAATCTCAGAGTCTTTCGGAATTAATCAAGGTTTCAAGTGTAAACCTGCTAGTATTGGTAGTGGTGTTTTCACAAACACAAGATGTGTGTGGTTTCAGAACAGAAATCTCATCCATATGCATTAATTAAAATTAAAACCAGTGTTGGTTTCTGGAGCCAATTAAGCATAGCATGTCTTGCTAATTGAAGAATGATCCACCATAATGTAAAATGTGACTGTTAAGGTACATTAGACTAACTTGTAACGTGCATGTGCAATGCACGTGCGAAAAAAAATGTTAAAAACGTTAAATTAGAACTTTGGATATCTGTTTAGATAATACCATATATTTAGTTTAAATTTTAATATATTTTATTTAAAATTTGTTCTTTGTAGAACTTTGGATATATGTTTAGATAATATTATATACTTAGTTTAAATATTGAATATATTTTAATTAAAATTTGTTCTTTGTATATATGTTTAGATAATACTACGTAGTTAGTTTAAATATAGTTTAAATATTAATTTTTTATATATTTGAATTATATATATATATATATATATATATATATATATATATATATATGATTTTGGATATATGCTTAAATGGTTGTAAGGATTTTAAATTATTTTTGACTCGAGAATATACATAAGGCATGTATTGGTGGTAGTTAATATAAGAATTAATTAGTGCATGATATACAAACAGCTTGGACGACTCACTTACTCACTTTTGAGCTGTTTCCAAGCCGCAATATATATATATATATATATATATATATATAATGCTAGTTCGTGACGTGCAACTTCTTCCCCGTCGAGAGATATCACGTATATATATATAATGCTAGTTCGTGACGTGCAACTTCTTCCCCGTCGAGAGATATCACGTTCTTCTTATCTCCAGCATCCTCCGCTCCGCACTCAACCTATCTCGAATCCCGTGACATCGATAAAATGACATAGCGCAGGGGTAAATCATCGTCACTGGACCTGTAACAAGGCCACCAACCCCGTCCCCTAGAGGAAGAAGGCCACCGGCCAAACCAACCTAATATAATCTCGTTTTATATATATATATATATATATATATATATATATATATATATATATATATATACACATATATACATATATGTGAGGAATATGGAGTTACTAATATTGTGCGGACAATAAGTAGAGATGTTACATTTTTCATCGCCATTAATCTATATCATGGATCAACATAGTGAGTACTTCAAACTAGTTATAGATGAAATCATTAGGTAGTAGAGTACTAGACACATCCTGGATGAGGTCCCATAGTGTATAATGCTATTATGCTAGTGCAGGGGAGTAGAGAAGGCTTACTTCTAAAATAAATTGTAGATGGAAACTTTGGAATCTTACAGATTTAAATTTAGTAGGAAAAAATGGAGTTTTTGAAATATAGGTGCTAGAAAATAAATAAGTAAGTAAATAAATAAAGAATTAGGGAGTAATCCATATTGATAACCAAAGATATCTAAGAGCGAGTTTTTAGTATTACAGTTTATCTTGATGAGAAATATATGTTGATAGAATTAAGGAGAAGGATTGGACTAGTTGTGATAGTAAAAGCAAGGTTCAAAGTATCGGTATCGGACATTCTATATGAGTATCGGTATCGACAGTATCGGCGGTATCGGATCGGAGTATCGGATTTTATGGTATCGACAATATTAAATAATTATTAAAAAATTAGAAAAAAAATAGTTTAAATATTTATGTATTTTTGTGTTATTGTTTTTATTATAACTGAATGGAACATCAGTCATTCTTGCTGACGTAAGTTTTCTTCCTCTACATGTTTTTACAATCTTACTATCTTATTAGATTCTTACTAAAATAAACTTAGCTACATGTTTCATAAAATATCAAAATAAACTTAGTTACAAGATTTACTAGCCTATCTCTTCATTTAAATTTCATCCATAATCGGCATCCATTTCCTCCAACTAAGATTTTTTTGGCGCCATTATGTTATTCTATAAATGGTATAAAAACGTTACATTCAATAATAAATAAAGATGTTACATACAATAAAAAACGTTATATACAAAATTTACATCGGGACAATAATAAAATATATTTATATATATATATGAAGTTAGATACAATAGTGTGTGTGTGTGTGTATAGTTAAATACTATGTATATGTCCATTGTAACAATAATGTGGTTCTGTCATTGTGGTTGGAAGAGGTGAGTTAATATTATGTGTGCTGAAGTCAGAGGTTCGGATCTTGCTGGGATCCAGTCAACATATTTTTTTCGTTTCAATTTTTTTTTGTTCAATTTTTTTCTAAAGTGGTTGGGCCCAGCCCTAACCCTAACAAGATAAAAGCCCTAACCCTAATATTATAAAAACAAACGGAGAAACTCAGCGCCTCCATTTCTCTCCTCCCCGCGTGGAGTGTTCTCTTGATTTCTGCGTCGACGACAGAGAAGGGGAGGCGTCGGCGTCGGCGGCGAAGCTCTAATAAAGAGGTAAGTTTGCTCTTCCCTCTCTCTGGATTTTTTTTAATGAAGAGGTAATTTTCTACAACATTTTGATCCTATTTATGGGTTTTCTTGTGTCAATTATTGAATTTTTTCATTGTAATTTAAATTATTTGTTCTTCCTTTTTGTTGGATGTGATGCAGACATGGCAGAGTTCAATGATTTTTTTGTTTTTGTTGGAAATATTTTTTAATCTGTTCGTATTGGGCTGTATCGGTCTGTATATCGGCCAATACGGACCGATACAATAAGTTTTCACTACGTATCGGCCGATACGATTTTTTCTGGAGTATCGAATCAGACACCTCCAAATTCGATCCGATACGTATCGGTATCGGCCGATACTTTGATCATTGTAAAGTTGAGAGAAAAAGTGTTTAAGATGGCTAAAAGACCATAGCTTGCAGTATCGGCCGATACCGATCCCATACGGCCGATACTGATATGGTTTGGCATGTCCCGGTCCGATATTGACTGATCCCAACATTGTGGTCTCTTTTTTCGGTCAATTCGGCAAAGAAAATTGAACCAAACACACCAATCAACAGGGGTGTAGATGCATAGTAAGGTTGTAAAAGCATCTAGAAAATGAGTGAGTATTATGTAAATTCAATTTCAAAACTACTAAAAAACAACACTGAAAATATTTAAATTTATGCCTAAATGTATAAAATATATTTCCTAAAATGTTAATAATTTATTAATAATTATTTGCTTTTCGATACCACAAAATTCAATACTCCGATCCGAAACTGTCGATACTAACGATACCACCGATCCCGATACTCATAGGAATGGTCCGATACCGATAATGATAGTGCGAACGTTGTAAAAGTCCTCGTATGGATCTAGGTACTGCCGTACTGGATTTAGAAACAATTCCTACAAGTGAGCGTAAATGAAATTAGAATATAAGGAATGGATGCCATTTATATGAAGCTGGAAGTGGTGCCAATTGGGGATAAGATGGGGATGATTTACAAAAACCAATAGATGCAATATTTAGGAGCATCTATAGAATATTACTTAAGACGTCCCTAGAACTGGGGACCTAGGGCTGGACTCAAATGAAACTTGGACCAAAAACTGTAAAGAAGGATATAGTATTTGTTAATGTTACACAGAGGACATGATCCTTAACAGGGTTGAATAGAAGAAAAGGATTGAAACCTCCGACCGCAAAAAGTTGTTATAAAGACTTCGGTGTTGTTGCATGACTCAACAGCATAAAACTTTCTTTTTGTTTATGACTCGTCAGCATAAAACTAGATGAAGCTTTAGGAGACTCCCTTAATTCTTGCCATGATGCATTTTTCTCTTTTTAAGTGACAATTGCCCAAGTGGTCCACCCAATTTCCTGCTTGCCTATGTTCTAAGCTAGTACTATCAGGGCAAATAAAATATGTTGAGCTTGTCCAGGGTATGGAATATTACTGTATAATGTATGGCACCAATTTGGCAATTTGTTTGATCAAGTGGATGTAGAATATGATGTGCCTAAATTGGCCGTCTATGTATGTTTGAAGGTACAAAGCATAGTGGAAGAAAATACAGCCGAGCAGTATAAATTGAGATAGGGGGCTGTTGTTTACTTGTTTATGTTTGGATATACAAATTCCTCCGAAATATGTTGCTGAAGTTTCATTCAGTTCCCTAGATTGGTCTGGATAAGTTGTATTCAGTGATTGTTATCTGTTGGGAACATAGTATGAATTTGAGTGAATAAGTCAACATCCCAAGTGAGAAATTTCAAAGCAGGTTTTATTTTAAGGAAATTTGGGCGAATAAGTCAACATTCAAGTGAGAAATTTACATGTTTTGATTGTCACCATTGTAACGTTCATTCTACTTAATGTTTGACTAAGAAAGTCATTACATCTCAGTGATCTTATTGAATGAAGTAAACGAGTTTTGATTTTTTTTTTATGTTGCATATAAGGTTTTATGACACAATTATTGAGTCAAATTGGAAAAAGTAACTAGTATCGACACAATAATTGGTACTTTAAAGTGTACCGTGAACAGAATTGGCAAACCAACTCACCCTATCTCCTTTGTAGCAAAAATAAAGATAAGTAGCATACTCCATTCCCGAACCGGTACCAAACCAAGGACATAACATTTTCCAGGTAACTATGGATACTAGGAGGATGGAGAGGAATGGTATAGGAGAATTTGAAATATTAATGCCGTCTTGCCAGCCAAAGGGAGTAGGATGATAGAAATTAAGGCATATATAGTATATACAACAACAAAATCTTTATCCAACTTTTTTGGGTTGGTTGTTTGAATCCTTTTTTTTTATTATCTCTGTTAAGGTCAATGTCCTCTGTAACACTAACAAAAAAACCATATCCTTGTTGACAACTTCAATCCATGTTTGTTTAGGGCTACCCCTAGTCCTAGGCTTTCAGCGGGTCCTTCATCTAGTGTCCTGTCACTTCTCCTCAGGACCTCAACAGTGCATCTATTGATCTATGATAAACATGTCCAAACCACCTAAAACGATTTTATCTCATCTTGTCCCTAATTGGCGCCTCCCCCAACTTTGTGAATACACTCATTTCTTATCATATTTTAGTATAATGCCACTCATACATCTTGGCATTCTCATTTAATATAGGTTAACTTTTGGACATGTTTCTTAATTGTCCAACAATCAAATCTGTATTCAAGGGTCAGAAATGCCGGCCATATTCAAAGGTCTTTATCTGAGATAGAACAGATTAAAGGTGGTTTAATGGATCAACTAGTTTGCTAGCAAGTAATCTTTAAGCTCCCAACATGATGGACCATTCTCTTATATGCAATATATTGGGAAATCTAAAGACGACAGAGAATTTGATTAAGTTTATCATTAGTGGTAGCCTCATTGAAATTTGAGTTTTTTTTTTTCCCATCATTGTTTCCTTTCTTCAGAAGCTACTTAGTGACGTTGCGCCAGACATAGCCTGGCCTGAGGCAAGGTTGCTGAAGGATGCAAGTGTCAGTCATAGAAACGCTCTCTCTACATATATGAGGGTAAAGCTGCGTATATCTTGACCCCTCATACCCTGCGTAAGCGGGAGCCTTGTGGCATTGTGTCAGATGTCTTTTGTTTCCATCCTTTTCTTCGAAGCTCTATTTCATTTTGCAGTTGTGTTTCTGTTATATGAATGCCATGCAAAGTGGAAAGATGAATCATGAAACCTTCTGAGTAGTTTGGGCACAAAGAAAGCTAATTGGTTCTTCTTTGAGGTCTCTTTCCATATGAATTTATTTCCAGAATATTTGGGTTTTTTTCTTCATGCCTTAGGAATTCCAAACTGGGCATTACATCTGTTCCCTTTTTTTTTCCCTTTCTTAACTGAACCATGCATTCCGTGGTTTTTATGAAAGGATTAACCTACCCAATGAGAACATTATCTATATTAATAATATTGGTTGGAGGCCAGGGTACTTGGTTCACTTCAATATTCTATTCCTTTATGCTGAATGTATTACTTAATTTTCCTGCTGTACTGTTTTCTTACCCACTTAACAAACAAGTGAAAGAGACTGAATGCCTTGATAATATGTAACATTGAGTTGTAGCAGTTGGAACATAATACTGGTTGAGATCGGCTGGAATATCAACTAGTTCTTGCACTTCATTTCCCTTTACTTCATTTCTAATCTATCAGCCATGTTGTGGTTTCCACGGTCTTGTGTACAGGTCTTTAGCTTCCCCTTGATAGTAGAAAATGGTCAACGCAATCAAAGGTCTCTTCATTTCCTGGTAAGCGTTCATTATCTCTACTTTTGGCATTGGATTGTTCGCTTATTGTTCACTTCTATATGCTTTTGAACATGTTCATTTTGCAGTGATATACCCATGGCTCAATTCATTGTCAACATGAATGCTTCTCTGCCAGCTTCCCAGAGGTTCATCGTTCACATACTGGATAGCACGCACATGTTTGTTCAACCTCATGTGGCAGAGATGATCCGTAGCAAGATCTCCGAGTTCAGAGAACAGAACACTTATGAAAAGCCGGCATGATCCATTCTCAATAATTTCCTTTCAAAATCTTATTAGGGACTGAGCATTTGTATGAAGTACTAAATATATTGGATAAATAATATTAGTAAATGCGTAAATTACTGGGACGGATTTTGAGGACGTGATTAATAAAGTGTATGTGGCAAATTTTTGGGATAAAGGCTTTCTTGTTGCTGCATAGATTGTGTATGTTCAGATGTGCTATTGTTCATTTGATAACCTTGATTTTTTGCATTACAAGTTTGTGTCAAGAAATTTTGAAGATTTCCTGATTATTTTTGTCAAAAAGAATCCCTAAGCGTCAAGTAGGGAAGAGGATAAATTTTTGGAATCATGGCAGACCTGGATTCACCCTAGAGTTTTGCCGAACCTGTCTCACTGATTGCTGGGCCAGGTGTGATGCTCATCCGGATTGTGGTTTATACTTGGTCCACATATCGGTGTGTGATGGGCCTAGACTGGACTAATTTGGGCTTGTCTTATTGATTCACTTTAGTCCCTCGGAGTTCATGAATTCAGGTCAAGGCCCTCTGAGTTCATGCAAATACTAGTAGCAATTTTTTTGATCAAGGTGCTAGTGAATCATCGAACGCCTAGGAGTATTAGTTCCTCATCAAGCACAATATATATAGTGAGCCATTATCATGATGTTGGACCAATGAAAGAGAACTTTAAAACCGGAAAATACGCAATCCCAGTCACTACATGATCCATATATATATATATATATATATATATATATATATATATATATATATGGCTTAATTACACTTTGCTACCCTCAACTATTCCGCTTTTTCAACTTGATATCCTAAACTGTTTTTTGTAACAAGTTGATACCCAAAAAAATTTTGGGACGAAAATACCTCTGCTCAAACCTTAAAATTACACCCCCTCCCCCCAACCCCCTCCTCCACTCCGGCTACCCCCTCCCTCCCGCTCCGCCTCCCCTCCGGCCACCCCCCTCTCCCGCGTCCGGCCAACCCCCCTACCCCCACCGTCGCCGGCCGCCGCGGCGTCCGGCCAACCCCCCTACCCCCACCGTCGCCGGCCGCCGCGGCGGTGGCGCAGGAAGCGGGAGGGGGGGGGGGGGTTGGCCGGACGTGGGAGAGGGGGGTGGCCGGAAGGGAGGCGGAGTGGGAGGGTGGGGGTGGCCGGAGTGGGGGAGAGGGGGGGGGGGAGGGGAGAAGGGAAGAGGGAAGTGATAAGGACATTTTGGGGTTTTTTTAAAAATTAGGTATCAAGTTGAAAAAAAATAATAGTTGAGGTATCAACTTGTTACAAAAAAAAGTTTAGGGTAACAAGTTGAAAAAACGGAATAGTTGAGGGCAGCAAAGTACAATTAAGCATATATATATATATATATATATATATATATATATATATATATATATATATATATATATATATATATATGGGAAGTGTTGCTTATGCAGTAATCAGGATAAGTCTAGCTTGGTTAAGATAAATGCAAACAAACCAACCCCCCTTCTCTAGAATTAAGTGGCGGTTGGTGGTCCTTTGGGGGAATTAAGTGGCGGTTGGTGGTTGGGTGCAATGCAGGTGCGTGGTGCGGTGTGACCCGAGAGGTGCGCGGAGGCGTTGCAGGTGCATATGCGGTGCTAGTGTGGTACTAGTGCGGTGCGACTATGGCTGCGTGAGGCCTTCGGGCTTGGGATTGTATATATTGACTTCGGACTTGATTGGTTGTAAGCCTTCAGGCTAAGTTGTAACCTCTCGGAGGGGCCTGAATAAAATTTAACTTCTTCGAGAAAAAATAAATAAGGAGGAGCCAGCTTCCCAGATGACATCATCCATCATCTTCATGTACAAGAACGAGCAAGGATTTAAATATTAGGGAGACCGTGCTACTACATATAGAAAATTCTTAAAATAGTTATGCTAATTAAACTTCAACAGCAAAATATATACTAAAATTCAAACAAAAATGAACAAAAACGAAAAATCACTATTTTGAAAGTGTTACAAAAGCGGATAGGAAAAATTGTACATAAAAATTATTCAAAATATGTAAAAACATTGATGAGTCTTGGCATTGCTCTCTCATTTAAAAGCACAAAAAATTACCACTAAAGCTAACTTATTATATGTATATTTGGAGGGCATACTATATATATAAATATATATTAAAAGTGCATTAATTTTTTATATAGTAATCGTCATATTTAAATTGGGGGTCCCAATATAGTACACCAATTTTTATGACCCAATTAAAAATTGGAGGGCCTACAATTACTAGCTAGCCTTCAATGGATCATAATACACCAATGACTTTTCTGTAGAGTCCTTTACTCGTTTCCTCAATCACCTATACCTAGTTTCATGTTTCCTTAATCGCAAGCTAGCCAGCCTTTGTTCCATTGGCAAGTAGACTAGACCAGGTGTAATGCATACATGCACAGAATTTTGTCCTGGCCAACATGCACATGTCTAGGTAGGTAGAATGCACACGGGAAAGGATCCGCGCTGGCCAACGTGCCATCGAGGTAGACTTAGAGCATCTCCAACCGTTTTGTCTTATTTTGTGTCGTGAATCCTATGTTCCTATGTGACATGAGGCACAAGACAATGTCTTTTCTATATGGCAATATGATATTCACACAAGACAATGAGATAAAAATGTGTTCTCCAATACAAAAATTTTAGAAGACAATAAAATCACTTTTTTTTTTTCAACTTCCAAGACAGTTTTTTCACATCTTCTTCTTTTTATATATATTTTTATTCATAATTGATGATGTTGACATAAAGTCATTGTGAAGTGCATTGTCTAAATCTATACAACCAACTTCACATTCTCCTTGCCATATCATTGCGATATCAACTTCACAATTTATTTCACATTTGCATTGGAGAAGTACTTTTGAAAAAATGCTTGTCATTCCTATGTGGCAACCATTTTTTCCAAACTCACAATAGGATTGGAGATGCTCTTAGGTGATTGAGAAAAAGATTAAAGGATGAACGAATTAAGAACTACTTTATCCCTAAGGCATTAGCCTAGTGGTAATACCCGTCCAAGCACAGGTCTCGGGTTCGAAAATTCCTCCTTGGACGGCTGGATGACTTTGAGCCACGGTCCAACTTTAAAAAAATACCTCAAAAAATTAAATAATAATAAGAGCTACTTTGTTATTTTCGTCGGCATCTTAATAAAAAATAGTTTGATTCTCATCTTTTATCCTTTTGACCGTACAGAAAAATGGCTAAAATCATTGACTAATTGTGTTTGCCCGTTTAAAATTGAGATTGTCAATTATAAGTAAAAGCATTACACATACGTACAAATAAATAAATAAGTTGGCAATGAGCATATTTAAAAAAAGAGTTGGTCATGAGCAAATGTAGAATGAAATTATCTTATTTGCCTAGTTTTGGCATTAGTTAGCAAGCATAGTTTACGAGTTATTAAAGGGGTAGTTAGTTCTTGCAAAGTGTGATGAGAGTTGCATCTTTGCAGTGAGAGTGCCAACTCGATCAGCAAGGGTTGTTTGGTTGCGTGAGATTGGACTAGAACTGTGAAAGTGAGTAGAGATGGAGTAGAGTTCATGAGTTTGGGTATTTAATTCAAATCAAAGTGTCGACATGAACTTGGAGGAATAAGAACCTTGTGTTAGAAATTTATTATAGCATGTCGATTCATGAGATGAAGAACATAAATTAAATTGCGGAAGCGTACCTAAATTCATTGTTAGACTTGATGGATCTTGAAGCGAACGTCTCTTTATTGGGTTCGATCTTCCAAAGCGGAATCCGAATCCTTTGTCTCTCTCTTTCTGTTGATGGGGATGCAGAAGAGAAAAATAGAAAACCTCTCTTTTGGTGGCCGTATAACTTGGGGACCATAACCCTAATGAATATATATATTTATATGTTTTGATATTTCTAATTTGGCCCCTCATCAAATTAGAATTATCTCCGGTATCTACACATTAATTCCATGACAATTATACCCTTAAGCCAATTTTTAAATAGACCACTTTAATTTGGCTTAATTATTTAGATAGCCCAAACACAATTAATTTTACATGTGTGGTCCCTTAATTATTGAATAATTCCAACAATCTCTCACTGGGCCACATATGTAACCTTATAATTGTGTTAACCTTAGTGAGCTCATAAATTGCTATCTTAATCCTTAGGGTATATCCGGACAATCTCGTCTATTAACCATATCAACAAAGGATCAAAGCGGCCTTCGTCACATATAGCGTAACTAAACCATCAATGGTCACATATACCAATATAGCTAAACGACATATAACAATCATGGATGCGTAGCATGAAAATTACACGCAATGTGATCAATACATGTCTATTTCCAACTGGTCCTCCTTAACTTTAGTGAGATCAATAATTTAACATAATAAAAACAGAATGAACTGAATTTTCATATATCTGATCAGATAAATATCCAAAATACTTTAATACATAAATGTGTCCAAAACCAAATAGCACCCAAATACATAAAATACAAACTTCTACTATATTGCCATATTCTTAATTAACACCCATATGAGCAGTATGCTCATGAAAGACCTTGGGTGATAATACTTTTGTGAGCGGATCCGCTAACATGGAGTTTGTCCTAATGTGCTATATGGATATTTTAACCATTCTGAATTCTTTCCTTCACAACTAGAAACTTTATGTCAATATCCTTGACTTATATAAGTTGCTCTTGTTATTGGAATATAGTACTGCTGATTTATTGTCACACCATAATTTATTTGGTCTTTCAACACCGTACTGTAGGTGCAGCCTTGTGACAAAATTTCGCAACCATATTCCCTGAATAGATGCCTAACAACATGTTATAAACCTTGTTGCCATGGTAGAAGAGATTATGAGTGCATGTTTGACAATAATCTAAAATATATCTCCACCAATCAACATAACCTGATGTGGATCTCCTGCTGTGTTGGCATCCAGCAAAAATCGGAGTCGAAACCTTATGATCTCCAGAATTATCCGATCTCCTACAAAGAGCATATAATTCTTTGTTCTCTATTAATTACTTAAGTAGTTTGGCTGCTACCCAATGATCCATCCATATTTGCTTAAAATATCTGCCTAACATCTGAATATGTACGCAATATCCTAACGCGTACATACTTGAGCATATATTAGACTTCCTACAACTGGTCATGAATGAAAAATCTATTATATTTTCTTAATTTTAAGGCTAATCTTAGGGCACTTGACTGAGACTGAACTCGTCTCCTTTAAGGAAAGGCTAATTTTAAGGCTAATCTTAGGGCACTTGACTGAGCACTTTATTGATATAAATCTTTTGTGATAATCCAAGAATATTCCGAGAACGATCACGGTATATCTGGGTTCCTAATACAAAAGAAACGACCCCAAGATATTTCTTCTGAAAGTTATTTGGTAGAAATTTTTGTGTCGTACAATATACCTATATCATTTTTTTGACAAGCAGTATGTCATCAACATATATAACTAAAGAAAATTGTTTACTCCCACTGAACTTGTGATATACACAATTTTTAATAGTGTTTATCTCAAAAACCAAACGAGATAATCACTGGTAAAACTTTAAGTACCATCGACGAGAATCCTGCTTGAGTCCATGAATAGATTTTGTCAATTTGCAAACCATATTCTTTGGGTCTTTCGACACAAAATTTTCTGCATGCACCATAAATTGTTTCGTCGATGTTACCATTGAGAAACACAATTTTGACATCCATTTAATGTAACTCAAGATCAAAATGTGCAATATGTATTATGATTGTTTTAAAGGAGTTTTTCAAAGATACCGAAGAGAAAAAAAAATCTTTAAAATCAATCCCAAAATTTTGAATAAAATCACTAGCTACAAGACGTACTTTATACCTCTCCACATGACCCTTCGAATCATTCTTGGTTCTAAATGTCCATTTGCAACCAATGGACTTCATACATTTTGGTAATGGGACAAGTTCTTAAACTTTATTGTCTTGCATGGACTTATACTCCTTATTTATTGTATCAATCCACTTTGAGAACTGGAACTTTCCATGGTCTGACGGAAGTTGATTAGACCATCTTCCAGTATCCACAGTCTTCCTCACGTTTCTAGAAAAATATGACAAATATTATCCGAAATTATATTTCTCCTTTCTCTGGTGGACCATCTTAACATTACCGGTTCTTGAGGTTGTTGAGTTTGTTCCTTAGAAATAATTACCTTATCTTGAATGGGGTGCCGCTACGTTGTCGTTGTTAAGGTATCTCAACAACGACTTATAGAGGTAATTCGACATTGTCTTATTGAGGCTTCGAATTCACTTCTTGATCATGACAGGTATAGAATCCTGCACATCGTCAAAAGTGATAGTAGGAATCGTAGTTGATTCCTTCTCAAAGACAATGATCCTGACTTATTTCTCTCCCAAACTCAACATCCTCAAAAAATATTATACTTCTCATCTCAAAAAAAATTTCTTAGTGTGGGACCGTATAATTATTAACCCCTCGATTTGTCAGCATAGTTAATGAAGTAGTTGCTTATAATTTAACTTTGGTCTGTATTTTCTTTACACGTTAATATAGACATTAAAGTCTATAAAGTCAATGAAATTCACATCTCATCAGACACAAGTCGTTCAACTCTATTTCTAGAGATGTGACCTAATCGCTTATGTCATAATGAGGTTAAAAACATTTATTGTTAATTTTGCGTTTAGTACCACATGACTCTACTTGCAAGGTTTCATTGTATTAAGATGCAATAGTTTCAAGTGAATATAGATTATCATAAATCTTAAATGAATCGTTACCAATAATATTTGGATTTAAAGATAGACTAAACTTATTATTTCCAAATTAACAATAATAACCAGATTTGTCCATTAAGGAAACTGAAACTGAATTTCGTCTAAAAGACGGTAAAATAAAAGTGTCTATCAAATCCAAATAATAATCGGTTCCTAAAAATAACCTAAAATGTCCTATTGCTTTCACTTCTACCGATTTGCCGTCACCCACAGAGATGTATTTTTCACCATCAATTGGCTTCGGTAGCTCAAACAAGCTTGTCTATAAACACTAATGTGGGTAGTAGCACCAGAATCTAACCACCACGTGTTTTTAGATACTAAATATAAATTAACCTCAGAACAGACCAAATTTAGAAATGTACTTTTCTTTATACGCCATGCGTGGTACTTTGTACATTTCTTCTTTATGTGTCCTGACTTGTCACAAAAGAAATAACCCTTAGTTTTATATTGTTGTTTCTTTTGAGCTGGACCCTTAACAGCTACTGTATTAATTTCTTTTTGCCCTTAAAGTTTATCTCATTAAACATGAAAATTAAATTCTTATTGGCATATATTGTAGCAACATTAACTGTAAAGAGAACAAAACAACAAAAATAGACATGCTATAATTAATAACCAAAGAGTAAAATATAGTCAAACAAATTCAAATAATGGTGAACCCCATCTCAAGATACCTAGTACATCATTAATATCAAGTCTTTGGAAAGTGATATATCAAATGTTAATAATAAGTCATGTCAAATAATAAGCCTATCTTTGGATCGGGTTATTATTCACATGTAAACCTTATAATTGTCACACATTTATCACCACAAGTATGTGTACAATTCGGCCAAGTATTAACCTTCCTTTGGGCCGGCTAATACTCGCATGAATGTACACACACAAACATCCAACATCCATCATAGACTATTTACGCAAGAGATGTCACTTTGGCGACATCTTGTTTCAATGAGTCTATTTAGAATATTAGACAACTATTACTAGTCACAAAAGACACCAAAAATTTGAATGTTAACTAAATTTTACAAACTGAATCATGTCTAAATCCTTATACTTATTTAAATTAAATAATCATAAATTCTTATGTACATGCATATTTTAAATTTTAAATTAGTAAATAATCAACCGATTAGATTCTAACAAATATGCATCAACAGATAATATCAAATAATTCATAAGGATTACTTTAAATAGAATAATCTATAGAAGACCAAATATATGCATCAACAGATTACATCAAATAATCTATAAAGATTATACCAAAATTGATCTACTATATCAAAAACATGTAAATCTTGTGCATGATTTAAACCAAGAATTAAATCAGCCAACCAAAGAAACCTTCTTACAGAAAATTTTTCTTTAGTTCTGTTGGTTCATTACTACATCAAAGCACCATGTGGCCGAGTTGGTTTAAATGTGGCAGATTAAGGTTCTGGTCCGAAAGGGTTGTGGGTTCAAAATTCCACTCTTAAAAAAAAAATTCCACTCCGGCAGGTGCAAGTCTGCACTTAATTAGGGTTCATGTGATCTTGCTTCATATGCATGCAGACAAAATAGGCATAGCACAACCTTAAGCACTGGCCGGCAGTTGCTCGATGCCTATGCTAATTAATTTATACTCTCTAAACTAATAAACCAAGAACTACAATCAAATCATTGACTCAATTATTGTAATATGTAACCATTCGAATTTATCAGCAAAACCCAATCAATGCATGATTTCTAAACAGAATTTTAAACTCAAAAGATTATTCCCAATGAATAGAACCTCTTTGATATGATCTGAATCCATACAAAAAAGAAAAATCAATTCATCCTGATTATATTCTTAACTATCCATAACCCACATTGATCTTGATGGAAAAATTAGAACCCTAAATTAGGTTAGATCTAACGATCTATGATTTCTGAACACCAACAAAAATTGAATCTAAAACTTCAAACTCATGAAACAAACAAGGAGGCTCTGATACCACTTGTTAGAAATTTATGGTACCATATCGATTCATGAGATGAAGAACATAAATTAAATTGCGGAAGCGTACCTGAATCCATTGCTAGACTTGATGGATCTTGAAACGAACGTCTCTTTATTGTGTTCGATCTTCCAACTTGCTACGACCCTTAATGACAAAGCGGAATCCGAATCCTTTGTCCCTCTCTTTCTGTTGATGGGGATGTAGCAGAGAAAAAGAGAAAACCTCTCTTTTGGTGGCCGTATAAGTTGGAAACCAGAACCCTAATGAATACATATATTTATATATTTTGATATTTCTAATTTGGTCCCTCATCAAATTAGAATTATCTCCGGTATCTACACATTAATTCCATGACAATTACACCATTAAGCCAATTTTCAAATATATCACTTTAATTTGGCTTAATTATTTAGATAGCCCAAACACAATTAATTTTACATGTGTGACCCCTTAATTATTGAATAATTTCAACACCTTGCAGAAGTGCGCTCCACATCAAATTCTGATTCATAATACTCGACGAACGTCGACGTCGACGACGCCAGCAGCAAGGTCCTTAATCCCTCGGTATACCGAACCAAACAATACTGACAGCGTGCAGTTGTTTCTTTCGGAAGAGCCAACAACAACAACATCATGACCTTCACATATATATATATTTTTTTGGAAAAAGGGTAAATTTTATTCCAAAGAAACACAGTAATCGTACAACATACAGTCCAAGTGGGAAAAGCCCACTCATCAAGACCTCATAACATTTACATCAAATTCGATGTTATGAAGCAAGCCCACAAGAGGTGTAACTAGTCCCTCGAATATCCGACGGTTACGTTCCCGCCAGACGTGCCAAACCCTTCACACACACACACACACACATATATATATATATATATATATATATATATATATATATATATATATATATATATATATATATATATATATATATATATATACATATATATATATAATGAAAGTGACACCAATAAAGCTTTTATATACTACAAGCCAAGCCAAGGGAGTAGTGTCAGATTCGAGATTCCATATCCTTGAAAATTTTATTCTTAGACATCACCATAGATATGTAGCGACTATTATTGGACATACTCGTAATGTTAAGATCGCTTGAAAACTAATCACAAGACTGATGCGCCAATATGACAAACAAGTTTCTGACACCTGCAGCCAAATATTAGTAAATTACTACACTATTTTGAGAATGTAAACCGAGCTTTAAGATAATTCAAGAGCATCACAATAGAGAGGGATTCAAACCCTTGTAATTCTTCAGAAATATTTACCTCACAAGAAGATGCCTTTATTCCGATGAACAAGACCATGAGAGAAGACGAGCGAGCATTCAGAACTCAGCGCGAGGAACTCCCCATCCACCGCCACCTGGAGTTAAGATCTGAAGTATTTCTCCTTCCTCCACCTTAATTGTATTCTTTCCTCCAAGATACACCCTTCTCTTGTCCTTCCGAATCAAGTAATTAACCCCACGAGCCCCATTTCCTCCTCCCTTCAACCCTCTCGGTGCATGCACTCTCCTTTCCGAAAGTATACTCACCACCACCGGGTGCCGGAACTCGATCTCCCTTACAAGACCATCACCTCCTCTATGATAGCCTTTACCTCCGCTATTTTCTCGAAGGCCAAAGGTGTGCAGCCGGACAGGATATCGCTGCTCAAAGATCTCGGGATCGGTCATCCTGGTGTTGGTCATGTGGCATTGAACCCCACTAGTTCCATCCCAGTCGGGTCCAGCTCCGCTGCCGCCACCAATTGTCTCGTAGTAGCCGAAACTATCATCCCCAAACGTCAGGTTGTTCATGCAACCCTGCGAGCAAGCGCAAGCCTGGAATGCAGTCAGGACGACGTCTGTCACCCTCTGGGATGTAAGCACGTTGCCTCCCACAACTGCAGCCTTGTCGCTTGGAGAAAGGAAAGAGCCTTCAGGAATACGGATTCTGACTGGAGCTAAGCACCCTTGGTTCAATGGAATATCAACGTTCACCAAGCAGCGAAGGCAATAGATCACCGCAGCAGCTGTTACTGCTTCGGGGGCATTCCAATTCCCGTAAACTTCTGGGCTGGTCCCTTCAAAGTCAAAAGTAGCCTCACCTTTATTGCCATCAATGGAAAGCTTCAAATGGATAACAGACCCATCATCCATATAGTCTTCTTCTTCAATGATGGCAGAACCACTCTCTTCTTTGACTCTGCTGGCAACTGTCCTTAGCATTTCCCTCACAGCCTCTTCCGCATTGGTTTGAACATGGGTCATGTAGGATTGAACAGTTTCAAGACCATAGTGCTGGATGAGTTCTTTGATTAATGCTATTCCCCTCTGATTTGCAGCCACTTGGGCTCTGAGATCGGATAAATTATCCGGAAGCCTGCGGGTACCCGGGACCTTCTGAGCTGAACTTTCATCAGAAGATGGAGATTGGAGTAGTTTAGCAATCCCTTCTTCTTGAAAGATGCCTTTCTCGACGAGCTTAAATGCTTTGATAGCGGCCCCTTCTTCCCATAGAGCCTTGGAGAAGGGAGGCATGCTCCCAGGAGTAATACCACCAATCTCAGCATGATGTCCTCTGCTTGCCACAAAAAATACCAACTTCCCATCATCAAAGACTGGCGTGACAACAGTTATATCGGGAAGATGGCTTCCACCAGAGCAAGGATGATTAGTTACCAGAACATCTCCTTCGCTGAGATTATCACCCCAATACTTGAGTTGCCAGCAGATGGTGCTCGACATGGCCCCTAGGTGAACAGGCACATGAGGGGCATTAGCGACAAGCCCTCCATCTGGGCCAAATAGAGCACAGGAGAAATCCAGGCGTTCCTTTATGTTGGTAGAGATGGAAGTCCTCTGAAGGGTCCGACCCATCTGTTCTGCAATTCCCATGAATC
Organism: Iris pallida; assembly: GCA_029216955.1. Taxonomy (NCBI): domain Eukaryota; kingdom Viridiplantae; phylum Streptophyta; class Magnoliopsida; order Asparagales; family Iridaceae; genus Iris; species Iris pallida. Next base: position 14,270,207 of record JANAVB010037417.1, read on the forward strand.
TGTGGTTGAAGATAGAAAGCTGCACCACATCTGCAACATCCCCAGCTACTTTTGCGGGGCTTGGAGCCGAATCAATCTCGATCTTTATGTTACCAAACTTGGTTATAACTGCCCTACAGTCCGGTTCAACAATCACAGTACTGTTCCCATTCATGATGATTGCTGGGCCTTGCAAGATGTGCCCGTAACCCAATTTCTCCAGTTTGAACAATGGTGTCTCTTGCCACCCATTGCTGAAATAAATCTTGTACTTGTTTTCAGGTTTGGGATTTCCTGAAGTTGGCTGCAGTTCCTGAGGCTTCAAGATATTAGTAATTCCGATGCCTCGGACTCTTACATCACAAATAAGGATATTCCTGTTCTGTAGTTTGAAACCATACTCCTGCTGGAATAGCTTCACAAATTCGGCAGCATAGTCATTTCCCTCCCCTTCAATTTGACGTTTCACCATGATGGTAGTATCTGTGCCTTCATATCTCAAGTTTAAATAAGACTCTGTGACAATGCTGTCATCACCAAAACCCTGCTCCTTGAACTTTTGTTTAACTTGCTGTGAAAGAAGAGACTCCCGTCGAGACGCTTCATGGACAGAATCCGGGCCATAAACAGAAGAATATGGCTCCTGTGCCTCTTCAATGACATCAGCCAAACCCATGCCGTAAGCACTTAATATCCCGCAAAACCTGTGAATGAGGACTTCTGACATGCCTAATGACCTGGCAATAGCGCATGCATGCTGGGGTCCTGCACCTCCAAAGCAAGCTAGAGCATGGTTTTTCGTTTCATGTCCCTTCATCTCTGTCAACTGGCGGATCGGCCGACACATTGTTTCATTCGCAACATTGACAAACCCAAGAGCAATCTCCTCCACTGTCATGTCCTTCGCTGATGGGTCCTGACTACGTCTGTAAGAATTAATTTCAAGTGACAAATTCTCAAATGCTCTCTTAGTAGATTCCAAATCTAGAGGTTGATCCTCGTTTGGGCCAAAAATAGATGGGAAGTAGTCAGGAATAACGGTTCCAAGTATTAGATTAGCATCAGTGACTGCTAATTCACCACCTTTCCTGTAACAAACTGGTCCTGGGTGTGCCCCTACGGAATCAGGACCTACACGGAAAGACCCAAATTGAAATTTGAGCTTGGAACCCCCACCTGCAGCAACTGTGTTGATATCGAGTTGAGGGGCCTGAATTATAGCCCCTGCAATTTGGGTTTCAAGAACTTGCTCGTAACTTCCACTGTAACGGCTCACATCAGTTGAGGTTCCACCCATATCAAACCCAATAAGGGGTTTGGACGTTTCAAGCCCATATAGGGTTTGTGAGTAGCCAACAACTCCCCCTGCAGGACCAGACAAAACTGCCTTATGCCCGGAGAATCTTCTTTCAGGTGCAAGACCTCCATCCGATTGCATAAACAGTACATTCACCTTCTCTGCTCCCTCTTCAAATCTAGTCATGAATCCCGATAAATACTCCTTAATGACTGGAGTAAGGTAGGCATCCACACTAGCCGTCAACCCACGAGGCACTGCACGAACCATGGGAGTCAAGGCAGATGACAGGGAGACATGCTTGAATCCCATGCTCAAAGCCAACTCCTCGATCATAATCTCATGGCGAGGATAAGTGTAGGAATGCATCAATACAACTGCCAAACAGCTAATTCCTTTATCAAGTAGACCTTTCAGTAGAGGTTTCAATGCTTCTTTATCAAGTGGCTTTGCTATTCTGATCGGCTCTCCAGATATCCCTTCAACCAAAGGAGATGAAGAAGAATCTCTCTCTCTATCAAGAACAAGCTCTATCCTCTCTTCGGCCTCGATAACTTCTTCATAGAGATTTGATGGTTTCGACACTTTAAGGTCGAAAATGTCTGGACGGGCTTGGTTCCCAATCTGGAGCAAATCTCGGAAGCCCCTGGTTACACATAGAGCGATCCGCTCACCTTTCCTTTCAAGAAGAGCATTTGTAGCAACTGTGGTCCCCATCCGGATCCAATCGATCCTGTCAGTGGGGATCTTGGAAGACCTTGGGATCTTCTCTCCGGTGAACTCTTCCAAGATGCGTCTAATCCCTTCGACCGGTGCGTCGTCATAGTTGGATGGATCCACAGATAGGAGTTTCATGACACAGCAGTCCAATCGACCCGGGACCTCGGCGTATATGTCAGTGAAGGTTCCTCCTCTGTCAATGCAGAACCGGAACTTCTCCTTTTTAATGCTTCCCATGTTGAGTCTCTTTCTCTCTTCTCAGTAACTAAATGGTCCTCCTGATACACCAAAGATCAGGCTCAGAGGTTTCCAGGTATCTCAGTTGACAACCAACCATCTTGAATAAGTTATGTTTCTTTATGTATAGATTTGGAATATTTGCAATAATAAGAAAATCGCTCTCCGTATGAAGTTATGTAGTTTTACTGTTTTAGAACTATGTTTATAACTTGTAAAACTATCAACTACGTTTCCATATACCAGACTTTTAAGTTTATGCATGTATGGATTTATTCCATAGTTATATAACTCTATTTAGACATTATAGGCATTCTCTTTTCACTAATATAATCTCTCAAAATCAAAACCAAAGAAAATGATACACAATTAGGAAAAGAATTATCAGATTGACATGTTTATTATCTAAGATCTTTTCATTATGTACAAATCAAAACAAGATTACATGCAATATCTATCAAATGAGTTAAACAATATCCTCTCTTGTTTTCATGAACTACAAGTTGTACCAAAACCAAAAGCTTAGAACAAAACATTAACTCATGATTTATCACAAATTTATATAAGACCGCCTCTTCACTTCCGCTCTCCTAAGCATAACCAACATCCGGGCTAGCCTAATTGGCTCAGGTGACTATGATATGAACTGCAATGAAACTCTCAGTTCAACACCAAATCGAGCAAGTCAAACACAAACTAATTCAACAAATACTGACAGAAAAAGATTAATGAACTACGTCAAGTACCGGTCATCAATTCAAAGATTGGATTAAAATTTCAGTAATACATGTTATGCAACACAAAGTAGCCTAATAAAATAATAACAAAAACTAATTAATTATCTTCCTACAAAATTATCCTTGTAGAAAATTCTTTTAAAAAAAAACCAAAACCTAAGAATCTAAAAACTAAGTAACCTATAAACACATCCATTCTCAACAAAAATTCCAACAAATACTCATCAACCCATAAGATGAAGAGTATCAAGGAACAAGATCTTCTAATACCCACACAATGGTTTTTATATATAAGGAGCCATTATGGGCAAAATTAAGGTTTCTAACGACCTTGATTTTATGTATTGTGATAAATTTTTTTACAAGAGATGCGCTAAAGGAAAATAAACTAAAAATATATCGAATATGACATTTTATCAAACATGAGACGCTCAAAATAGAATTCTTCAATTTGCACCACTGCAGTTGAAGGTAAAAAAATTCAAACTATCGAATGATCTGACTTGCTGCTTCCGACGGCCGCTTGGGAAAGAGTGGGTAGAGATTCCTGAAATAAATGAAAAAGTGGGTTGTGATGAATTGGGTTCGGATTGAAAGACCGTCTAATACTAATAGATAGGAATGAATCATCCACTAATTACACGTTCACCCTTACCCTCAAAGCCTATCACGTGTCTTTTTTATCCAACATACAACCTTTGAGCGGAAGGATGAATATATATCCTAATTTTGGTGAGTAAACCAAGATGAACCCGTTTTCTTAAGTTATCGGCCACAGGTTATTGGGTAAACAAAACAAATCATAAAATTTATTGGATTTGCATGTTGTTATTATAGACTAAGACTCGTTTGTAGGTCGGACACGCGATATAATTTACATTATGTTGTAAATCTAATTCAAATATTTGGTTGGAAAAAATAGGTCAGAGAGATGCATGGCCCATAAGCTAGCCCCTCTTAAAAACCCACGACTTATTAATAAGGATTTGTTACGCGTGATATGACATCGACGGCGCGCTTGGGGATGCAGAGGAGCTATTTTAGATGTATTGTAAGTCATCACAAGTTTGATTACACTATATTATTTTCGGTTAAAACCAATTACTCGCATAAAATTCATGTAACCGCAATTACATTACAACTTAAAACATGTAAAGTTATTTCTTTCTATTATTTTTTTCTATTTTCTTTAAGATTTTAATTTTTATATTTTCATTTGTTAAAATTTGAAAATCCTTTTGTTTTTTTTAATTCTTAATTTAAAATTTAAATTTTTTTTATCTTGTATTATTATTTTATGTGCCAACTCTTATGTTGGATAAAAAAGACACGTTATAGGCTTTGAGGGTAAGGATGAACATGTAACTAGTGGATGATTAATTCCTATCTATTAGTATTAGACAGTCTTTCATTTCGATTCAAAGACATCATAACCCACTTTTCCATTTATTTCAGGAATCTGTACCCCTTCTTTCCAAAGCGACTGTCGGAATCAGCAGGTCAAATCTTTCGATAGTTTGGAACTTTTTTTTACCTACAACTTCATTGACTTTTTTTACCTACAACTTCAATGGTGCAAACTGAAGGATTCTATTTTGAGCGTCTCATGTTTGATAAAATGTCATATTCAATATTTTTTTAAATTTATTTTCCTTTAGCGCCTCTCTTGTAAAAACAATCATCATAATACATGAAATCGAGGTCGTTAGAAACCTTGATTTTGCTCATAATGGCACCTTATATAAAAAAATCATGTGTGGGTTATTAGAAGATCTTGTTCCTTAATACTCTTCATCTTGGGCTGATGAGTATTTGTTGGAATTTCTGGTAAAAATGAATGTATGTGTTCATTGGTTACTTAGTTTTTGGATTCATAGATTTTGGGATTTCTTTTATTTTAAGATTTTTCTATAGGGATAATTTTGCAAGAAGATAATTAATTAGTTTTTGTTATTATTTTCTTATGCTACTTTGTGTTGTATAACATGTATTAGTAAAATTCTAACCCAATCTTTTAATTGATGACCGGTACTTGACGTAGTTCATTAATCTTTTTATGTCAGTATTTGTTGAATTAGTATGTGTTTGACTTGCTCGATTTGGTCATGAACTGAGAGGTTCATTGCAGTTCATAGCATAGTCACATGAGCCAATTAAACTACCCTGGATGTTGCTTATGCATAGGAGAGCGGAAGTGAAGAGTCGGTATTATATAAATTTGTGATAAATCATGAGTTAATGTTTCGTTCTAAGCTTTTTATTTTGGTACAACTTCTAGTTCATGAAAAAAAAGAATATTGTTTAACTTATCTTATAGATATTGCATGTAATTTTGTTTTGACTTGTACATAATGAAAAGATCTTAGATACTAGACATGTCAATCTGATAATTCTTTTAATCTTGTATCATTTTCTTTAGTTCTGATTTTTGAGAGATTATATTAGTGGAAAGAGAATGCCTATAGTGTCTAAATAGAGTTATAGATAACTATGGAAAACATCCATACATGCATAAACTTACAAGTCTGGTATATGGAAATGTAGTTGACAAGGTTTAAAGTATCGACTGATACATTACGTATCGGTCGTATGTCCGATCCGATACTAATTCAAAATATCGGTATCGGTCGGCACACAGTTGAAAAGTATTGCATTGGTCCGTATTGGCTGATACATAACCGATACAGGCCGATACCAATCGATACCAACCGATATAGACCGATCCTTGAAGATTCCATAATTAAAAAAAATCGAAGCCAGCGTCCAAACAAAGAAAATCTCAAATCAGTGTTAAATCCAGCATCGAATAAAAAAGAAGTAAAATCAGTAATTGAAATGTGCCACAGTAAAGTCCTCAATAATAAAGACTAAAATTTCTATAAATAGGATGAAAAATCATACAAAAAAATTACCTCAACTAGATCGATGAATTTCTTCGTTGCCGCCACTATGATCAGGGAAGAACGCCGTCGCCAACACCTTCCTCCACCGCTTGTGCTCCGCCGTGCTCGTGGAAGAGAAGTATGCGAAGAAGGGGAGGTGGGAGACGGAGACGGGAAACGAAAAAGGACGCAGAGAGGAGAGAGAAATCATGATGGATCTCTCCTCTCCCGTTGTGTTCTTCCAGAGATCATAGGCGGCGGAGAGGAGAGAATGCTGATTTCTCTCTCCTATCTGATATTTATGTTTCTCTGATATTTATGTTTAGGGTTAAGTTAGTGGGCCGGCCATTTAATTAAAAAAAAATGAAAAAAAACTAACAAACACAGCACAAGGAGAATTCAAACTTAAAGTCGGATTGAAAACAATTGAAACTCTATCCATCATTCTTCTAACCAGTTCTCAATGATTTTTTTTTCTATTTTAATTAACATATATATAATATATATCTAAGTAAGACATAATGTTTATATATTATATATATATATATATATATATATATATATATATATATATATATATATATCTCATTTTCACATATTTATTTGTTTTATATATATATGTGTGTATCTTTTTGATAACACTAGGCAACTAGTAGCTTTAAAACAATTGTTTATGTTAACATATTTTATATTCTATTAAGTTTGTCATTTTATATAACTATGTTAGAGTAATTTAAAATGTTCAATTGTATTAATTATTTTTTACTACTACATTTGTAGGATCACATAATGACGCCAAAAAGTCGCACGTTGAAGGAAATGAATGTTGGTTGGAAATGTATTCATAAAGTATCACATAATGTAAAAAGAAGAAGAAATATTGCACTTATAAAAAAATGTTACATATAATAATGAAAAACATTATATAAAAGGTTTACTTAACGTCCCGTTCCCAGGATACGACGAACCGAGTACGTAATATCATCCCCAGGCTACACGACATACGAATACTCCAGTACGCATATTCGCAATTGTCACCCGTAAGGTTCTAGGATAGGTTATCACAGGTCATAATCTTGCATAATAAAATCAATATCGTTCTAAAAGTGACATTCTAAGCTATAAATAGAAAAATAGACTTTTCTATCCAGTACAACAATTAACCCATATAATTATATATAATATAAATGTATACCTGAATTGATGATAAAGAGAGCATACGATTCAAACATGATTGACTTCAAACACGACATCTTGTTTCTCTTCAAAATACAATAGCAGCTTCTTTGAAATGATTCTTCAATATAGTGAACAATACTAAGTCGTCAAACGACATGTTTCGCTTGTGTGATTTTGTATCCATGGCCTGTGTGTCTTAAGTTCTAAATAAGTACGACTCATAATTTTTAAATATTATTCACAAGTCCTCTAAGAAAACTGGCTCAAAAGTCCTATAAGCTGGGTTAAATAGTTTAACCAATTTCGGATTTCGAAAACGGCTATCGCTGGAAATTCTTGAAAATTTCGACAAAATCTTCTGTATTTTGGACTCCATAAATTTTCACAGTTTATAAAAGACCCGGAGCAACCCTCCGTAAAATTCCCTTAGTACGCTGACCCCTTCGATGGGACAACTCAATACCGAAAATCACACGCAATTATAATGACAATAAACAATAATTGCAAGGATAGAGGAGGGACTTTCTTACCCAACTACACATTACCTTAACAATTAGCTATTTTAGCAACTAGCACTGGTCTCTATTTTGCTACACAAATTCAGAAACTCAATACAAGTCGGAGATCGTAAATTAATACAAACATTTTAGATATCATAATCAAACAAAATAAGAAATACAATTTCTAATAATTTGCACAACATTTATCTTATTCATAAGATATTGATCATCAATCTCTTAGGTAAAGATCCCAAGAAGAGAAATGTCTCGAATTTATCAATTCTTCAAGGTGGATAATTATCCTCAATAGGTTTCTTAAGAGTACTAGCATAAGTTTTAAAATTTATAAAAACATCCTAGATCAATCAAATTCCAAATTTATGTGTTATTAACCCAGATGGATTATAATAACTACTATGATTTAGAGAGATGAATACCATGACCTATTTTCACAAGTTTCGTAATATGAACTTAGTTATGCCCATATAAATTTCCTTGACTACTCAAATTAAAGCTTGTATCGAAATATATAGAAAGTTCACTTATGATTACATATATCGATTTCCGTTACTAAGAATTATTTATATGAATAACTTGAGGATCTAGCCCACATTTTGATACTCGAGTATTAATAGAAAATTTAAAAATACAAGTCTAGGATATAATTCTCGGGATGTCACTATAACTAAGTAATACTTGAAAATCCATTTCCATCTATTCCTAAGTAACCTTACCGTAAGTATTCGTTGTTTTCACCTGTATATAACCCGGAAACATTAATCTAAACCCAAAATAAATTTAGGATAGCAAGTGTATTTTATTAATTACCTATGGTAACATTTTCATTTTTTTAAGGGTACTAAGATTCTTTTCTATACATAGAAAACCTATAGGAACTACATATAAGCTTATACTTCAATTAAAATTTATTGATTCCATTTTATTAATGCTAATTTCCAATTGTAGCATGTATATATATACATGAACAATAGTAATGTCAACACAAGAATTATGAGCATGATCTCTTATTTTCTTTAACACAATAGTACCATTCCTTGTTATGCATTGGTACACAATTTAACATGTAGCATCCACACAAATACACAATCATACCAACCTATACACAACATTTAACATATCAACCAAGATCAAATCTATTCAACTCTATTAACACCCTTCTAAGTCGTATGTCTAATTCGTGTCCCAACTCTTATCCAATAAACAAAATAATACATGAATTTCGGAAATAAATAAAAATAAATTTTGAAGAAATTAACATTGGAATTTTTTTTGATGGATTGAAGGACTTGTACACTTTGAATGTTCAATAGAATTTTTCTAAAGTAGTAGATCGTAATATGCATATGTGATTGTCATTGGACATGGAAAGAAAAGAAATATAGGAAGAGATATTTTGACAAACACTTTGTAACCATGAACTATAAAAAGAAAAAGTTGAAGTGAAGAAGAGGGACTTGCCTTGGGAAAATTGATTTGGGAATTTGGGGTTAGGGCTTGATCATCTTCTCCTCCAATTTCTTCATCTTTATCTCCTACTCTTTTTCTAATTAGAATAAAGGGGGTTAGGATTTAGGCTTTTGATGATGGTGGTGATGATGGAGATGAAGATGATGATGGTGGTGGTGGTGGTGGTGGTGGTGGTGGCGGTGGCCAGGAGGGAGGTCGGCCGGAGGCGCGCGGCTGCCGAGGCGACGTGAGGCCGGGGGAGAGCAGTGAGAGGGGAAGAGAGAGCTGGAGATGAGTATGTATAGGGAGAGGGGTGAACGTGAGAGGGTGAGGGAAGGTGTGGGGGCCGCGTGGGGAGTGTCGGAAGAGGCGGTGGAGAATGGAGAGAGCTACCCTCCCTCTCTCTTTATTATTATTTTTTCCAAAAAACACAATGAAAATTTTGTTTTCCAAAAAACACAATGAATTGGGGGGGAATTACAATTTTACCTCCCTTTCAACATGCATAGTCACCGGGTGGGTGTAGGTGGCTACGTAAATTTGGTAATTACATAATTTATTATGGGGGTTGAATGAAAAACAATGGACAATTTGAGTTTGTAAGGGGATTTAATTTAATACAATTTATCTAATTCATGAGAAATCTAAACTAATTCTAAACTTAATTTTTTTCTATAAAACTTATATAATTATTTATATAAAACTATTAAGTATAGTTAATAATGCCAAATATACATTATTTTTAGATACAACTATTATAGTTTATAATGGGACAAGATTTACATTGGGACAATAATAAAAATATTAAAATTCAAATCCACTTGACCAAACAAATTAATTGGAACAAGATTAATATGTTTGAATTCAATTATTGATAAATTTTTTTGCATAATTTGATGACTGAATTTTTGCAAACGAGTAATAATAGAGTAAAAGTCGTGAAGAATCGCATAAATTCAGTCGTCAAATTATGAAAAAAAAGACATCGATAATTGAATTCTAATATGTACATCTTGTTCCAATGAATTTGTTTGGCCAAGTGAATTTTTGTAGGAATTGTAACATTTTTTAATTATTGCTCATTGTAAATCTTGTCCCAATGTAAATATTGTATATAACATTTTTTTTAATGTAGCATTTTTTGTTATTACATGTAACATTTTTTATGAATGCAATATTATTGTATGTAACTTTTTAATTATTGTATGTAAGGCTTTCTATAAGTGTAATATTATTGTATTTAATGTTTTTATAAGTGTAGTATCATTAAATGTAATATTTTTATTATTGTATGTAACATTTCTTTGTAACATTTGTAGGATAAAATAATGGCACCAAAATGTCGTATGTTTGAGAAAATGGATGATGATTATGAATGGAACTAAAATTCTGAATATAATTAAATATATATTTTTACAAAAATTAGAAAATTTCGGACAAATATAATTATGAGTATTGTGACTCTTGTCTTATCCTGCCATTTGCATTACTTATAAATTATAATCTCTTAAACATCAAGTGTATCTTGTGCATCCCTCTATGCACATTAATTCGTCAAATTAAAACCTATATAGAACAATATAAGATTCAATTAGTAAGAATATAATGAGATATTAAGATTGTAAACACTAAAAATATGTAAAGGAAGAAAACTTATATACTGCAGGTAAACCAATCAGCAATGGCTATTATAAAAAAAAACAAAATAATACTTAAATAATACATAAATCTGTAGACTATTTTTTCTTATTTTTTTAGTATTTATTAATATGAATATTATCAATACTGTTGATACCAAAAAAATTCGATACTCCGATCCGATGCCGCCAATACTGTCGATACCGATATCGATACTTTAACATTCAAAAACTACACATTGTTCAACATAAAATAAGAAAGAGCATCCCAATGGGTGACACAATTAATAAACAAGAAAGAAATGATAATATCACAAGGCTAATCTATTTTCTAATCCTTGTAGCTGAATTCGTTTTCTCCTTTTAGATCCAGCTTCTAGCTTTCACTCACCAAAACAAACTGAGTATTGGATTACCCAACAAATCCTTGCTGGTCCTCGAAACCCTTATCTCATACACATTAACAAGTCTGACACTACCACTGGGATCCAAATCAGACATTAATAGGAGTTACTAGCTTAAAATGGTTAGTTAAGATTTACAAACAAACTCAAAGACAAAGAACCTTGAACAACCTTTAAGTGCATCTTGGACCCATGATTCGTTTTTTTAGACAATACCTTACAATCTGTTAACAATAAGCCCAACAAATTTCTAACAAACCTAAAATGACTATTTCCTTGTCAAACTAATAATTATTAATTAAAAGAAAATAGCTTTTAAAATAAACTAATGAAAGCTTTTTTTTAACTATAGAGAGAGAATTATCATAATGGTTTTCTTTCTAAATGCCACCATGTTGTTCTGGTGGTATATCCGAGTCTGATTATCTTGCCATCACATCATCATCATCATTGTCATCCAAGCCTTCTTCTATTAGAATGAGATCGGGTATGGTGTAAGAAAGTTTCATACAGGATTTGCCAAGTTTTATGACTGAATGTCGACCTGACGTCAACCCTCTCTGGCGTGCCGAATTCCTAGTCAAGGTAGCTACGAGGATGAGATGATCATGCCATAAAACCTATGTGTGATCAGTTGGCGATTAGGTAGACCTACCTTTTGGATTGCACTTTAAGCTCATGGAACCAGCAACTTCCATGTTCCCTTAGACTACAAAGAGTCTAGAGATGATAGAATTTGCCATAGAAAATTGTATTTTACACATTATCTTACCTCAAATGGAAGCCTCATTCTCTTTTTGACGACTAATTTGCATTTAAACACCATGATTTACTATATTATCACCTAACATGAACTTTTTTGACCACTTTGATATCATGAACCTGTTAAAGGAACTGATAAAAGACATTTACACCCTCCTTGATTTTTTTCCCTCATCACCCAACCTCAAATCCTAGCCGCCCCGACGACCTATTGCAACCTCCATTATTCTTGCCTCTCACAGTGGGGCACCACAAGAGAAGAGGGAAGTAAAGGTCATGATGCGGGCAGAGAGGTGGAAGCAACTTGGGGAGTGGATTGATACAATTAGAATTTGCGTGGGATATAAATCTTTTTGAACTTTAGAGACAAGATAATCATAATTCAGTCACGTTTTTTCCCATATAAGCGTTGAGTCTAACCATCAACTAAAGGACAATATCAAAGTGTAACACTTACATTTTTATGGTATCTAAACAAAAGAACTTTCTGGTAGTTAAGTGATAAAGGAGTATACCAAACTGTAACACTTACAAAGTTCATGGTATCAAACAAAAAGTTCATCACAGTAGTTAAATGATAATAGGAAAATGTTCACAATATTTAAATGAAAATTAGCTTATTTGACCATGGAGTCGTAACATTAACTAAGCCTTCATCTCAAACATTATAGACATGCTTATTGAAGTCTTACATCAGCTAAGCCTTCATCTCAAACATTATAGACATGCTTATTTGAATCTTGTGTTGGAATCGGTTATTAAAATCTTTTACTTCCACTCAACTTTGTTAATGGCTATGTCCTCTATAACACTAATAAAAACCATATCCTTTGGTCTCAAAAAAAAAAAATCATATCCTTCTTTGAACCTAATACACGTTTGTTTAGGCCCAGTTATACTCCTCACGACTCCTTGAACTACTATCTTATAGCACATCACCATAAATAGATCAGCGCTACACATGTCCAAACAATCTACAAAGATTTTCTCATTTTGTCATCAATTGATGTCACCCCCACTTTCTATAAATACCCTTGTTGCATATTTCCAAACCACCTATGACAACTTTCTCTTACCTTGTCTTCAATTAATATTGCCTCTAACTCTCTACACATATTCTTTGTTGTGACTTTTGATGATATCCATCTTAGCATCTCAATTATGATGTAGTAGTTTTGATGATATCCATCTTATTAGCATCTCATCCTTAATTTATGTCACATGGTATCCATTGTTCATGATATATATATGTACTCCTTCATCATTTTTTTTTAATTTATGGTTGAAGTTATATATAATATACTTATCTACTTATTAGTTTCAAAACCCATAGACTCCAAAGTATCTCAATAATCCTATTTTAGTGTCCAACTCAGCTCTACTCTTATCGACTAGCACAACATTGTCAGCTAACATCATACACTATGCTTCCTCCTCCTAGATATAGATACCCATCAATATCGTTCATGAAGTAGAACAAAAAAAGGACCTAAAGTTGATCGTTGACGTAAATAGCATAAAAAGGTAATGATTGACGTAGTTCAAGGATAATAGGTAATGGTTTATTCTCTCCTCTTATAAAATGATGATCGTAGCAAAATTATAGTCTAAATGTAACTACTAAGAGACTTGTTTCTTCTTGGAGCACACCATATTATCTCTCTAGGAGATTTATCATAAGTTTTGCTACAAGTTATTAAAAACCATATATTAATACCTCTTTGTCTAACTTTTTCTATTAGTTTTCTTATTATTAATCTTCTTAACAAGTACATGACTACCATATTAGATGTTCCCAACATAAAATTGTATAGAAATATCTCTCGCACGCATAGTTCGTAGTAGTTCTCATAAGCTTAATATTCTAATTTTAGTACAACTGGACAACTTCATGTATCTCCCTTATTTAATATATGGGTACTATAATATATCTCCCTTATTTAATATATGGGTACTATAATACTCTACTTCACTTCTAGTCCCAAGGATTTGGTTGAAAAATTAGCAAGTCAAATTGAGCCTCTCATCCAAACATTTCCAAACCTCAATAACGATTTTCCATTTCCTTTGGGTGTTGTTTGGAGGGCAACATGTGAAAGGGACGTGGTAAGAATTTTTTCTAATTCCAAGATTTGGTTGAGGCAGTAAGGAGGTGGGAGGGTCATGATGATGAGAGTTCTTGTTCCCTCCAAATCCTACCATTCCATATCCTCTTTTTTTGAGAGTACAAGTGATGAAACTTGTTTTTATTTTTTATTTTTCAGAATAATTACTTAACTATGTAATAATATTTCTTAATAACTAATTAGTACTATATTAACAACTTACTAATTAATTTTTTTATTAATATAATTGAATAAACTCATTTATAACTAATTAGTAATATTAACAACTTAATAATTAAGATTTTTAATTAATACAAGTAATGAAGAACAACTAATCTATTATTAGGAAACCAAGATAATTAAATTAATAATTGTAAATAAAAATAAATACTATAACTAATTAAACTAACACTAATTAATATTAATAAATAAGAAAAAATGAACTAACATTATGTAATTAGTAAAATTAATTCATAGTAACTAATATATTATGCTTAAATAATAGTTATGATATTTAATTAATGTCAAATAGCTTGTAATGCAAGCTATTTTTAAGAAGTTAAGATAATTAATTATTAGAAAAAAGTAATTAATAATGCATAATTATTAATATTATTTAATAACTATTATAATTAATTAATTAAACTATTTTGTTAATTCTAATTATTAATTTTTTATAAGATTATTAATAACAATACTTAATTATCAATTTAATTGGATATTTAATTAGTTTTATAATGAACTTTTTCACATCTTTTTTTCTTCCACCTCTTTCAATACAAACACATTTTGGAGAAAGAGGGAAACAAAAAAGTGAATAAAGTCCATGAATATATTACCAACATGGATGTGCATTTTCTCACCTCCCTTTCACTCCCTTATATCCAAACAATCCCTTGAAGCTTCATTCACTTCAAAACTCATGATTTTACAACACAATAATATGATATATCTTGAACTATTTGCTCTTAATAAATAAATTATGAAAATAATTATACTCAACTTAATATCATTTTCTCTTGCTAATAATTTACTTTTAGTAACTTAAAATAAATTCTTGTCAAAACATTCCCATAATGTATTGTTCAGTGTTGATACAAATCTTTATTGTTCAATGTTAAGAGAGAATGCACAATGGCCAAAATTATAAGGATAAAGTGAGGAAGACAACAAAGTAAAAACTAAGCGGCATAGTTTTCCTATCAAAATCTACCAAATATGGTGTCAAAACATGCCGGATCATGTGGGAGTCAGAGTAAAGATTATCCAATGGAAGGATAATTCTGATAAGGTGAAGTACCCATGGAGACAAAAATCATGTTATTTACTATAGAACGCATGTAACAGCCATCCTAAGCACACTCTTAGCAAAGAAACACCCTTAGGTAATGTAGAATAAAAGAAATTCAAACAGGTACTTAGCTAAAGCCCATAAAAAGCACTCATTTATTTGAACTATGGAAGAGGACCCTACACAGTGATTGGCAAAGCAAGATGACTAAACAGTAGGTGGGTCCCTACGAGAGATCAGACCTAAGAGTTACTCATGCTTGACGTATCAGTACAATTAATAATATATTATTCTTAAATAATATTTTTATATGGTAAATTCTAAATATATACAATATTATCATGACTCATGCTAACAATTGTGTGTGTGTATATATATATATACTTCTTTTCTAATTAATTATGGAGTTGTGTGTGTGACATTTTACCAAAAATCAAAGGAAGAAAATAAAGTTCCTTTACAAAAGCTAAATTTCCAGGAGCATTTATGCTAAACATTCAAAATTCAAATCCTGTAAATAGCCGCATACTCGGATCAAAGAGTCTGTGCTCCAAACATTAGTTGAGGTCGGATTTCTCACCAACTTCATGAGATAAGTCGAAATCTGGTTTTGAATCTTAATTTCCCCTTTTCTATTTCTTCCTGGGATTCAATCCCACACTACATATAGAGGATGGTTGTCAGCATTTCCCCTCCATAAACCCTAGCTATTTACTCTCTCTGCAGGAAAAAGGGGGCCATCGAGTAGACGCCAGGAAGAAGTCAAGTTCAGTCGATCACAAGGTCAGTCCATAACCCTTCGATTTACCCATTGTTGTCCCCTTTCATCAGAACATTAGAGAGTAGTAGATGCTTGATGATTCCTAGGTAGATGGAAACATGGGGATTTTCCATAATACCCAAACAGAGGAGTTCTCTGTAATGTTCAGTGAGGCACCTCCTTGTGAAGAGTTACCACATATTCATCCAAGGGGTAGATTACTGATATACACTATAGGACAGTAGCAACACATTTTAAAAGGATGTTTGTGCAATTCAGAGGGTACACGACTGACCCTAGCATAGGCAAGGTCTTAATAGACTAAACATCAACTACATGTATCAATTCTGATACATGTGGGAAGGAGACCAATACCCTGTACACAGACTCAAGGTATATAGATGTTACCTACAAGCACAGTGAGTAAACAAGGATATAGGGTCATAGACATAGGTAGGGAGATTTCCTAATGTCAGGTTCAAAGGGCACTCGAGTATCAATTAACATAGGTTACAGGCTCATGTATAACAACCATTAAATAAAGAACAACAGGAGGATTTTGTTACTGGTTTATTGAGATCTGAATTGTGGTTGCATCATTACTTGAACAGATCATGGTTTAGATGTATTACCCATGTTCTTTTATGCAACAAGGTATGGTATTAGGAATGAACCACAAATATATTGAAACCAGAGTGAAGCATAATTTATTATGTCATATGGTTGCTAGCCTATTCTGCTGGATTAGACTATGCAGATCAAAAGAAGAAAAGGTTATTTCATACCTACACAAATCTGCCCCTTTCAATTTACAACCTGTTTAATGCCTTCATTAGATGATTTTGGAGTAAACATAGCACATATATTTTCCTGTTTCTATGATTCTGACATAAATATCGTTTCTTTTACTGGGTTTGTACCCGAGGGGTGTATGTGATTTGGACTATAAAGCATATCATAACTACATATTCATTTAGACCCTTTCCTACTAGTAGAGGACAAGACATCAGTACATTCATAGGGACAAGTAAACTGTAGGGTGCAAGGATGTCATAGGCTGATAATATGCATATGCATGGCTGCCAAATCTGTACAAGGAATAAAGGGGCTTTGACCCTATAGCACCAAACTGTTGTAGCAGGGACAAGAGGTAAGGAGTAATGTGAGGGAGTAACCATGACATGTGGAATAGGGGTTAGTGTGGATGGGGGCTAAAGTAGGAGTCTGAGTAGAGTTGTAGGTAAAAGGGGTAATTAGGCAACTCAAGTTATGCAATACCTGGGAATATATGTCAAGGTGAGTACCAAGAGAGGTAGAGTCGATTATAAGATACCAGTGTAGGATTAGTGAAAATACTTAGCAGTGGTATGTAGTTGACATGTAAATAGTAAATTAAAGACAACCAATCCTAGTTAAGCAAATAATTTAGTTAGAATAGGCTTGAAGACCCAAAGCCAAAGTAGATAGAATAGTCTTGTTTTGGTTCATTCTTTGACATTGTAAATTCTAAAATAGGTCACTTGGACTCGAGTTTGGCACCGGACCAGTACCAGCAGCTCAGGACACCAGGCGAGTACAGTTTATTGTCTGTTTTCGATATTAATTTTTACTATATTTTACTGTTGGCCATTGGTTATGTGGTTTTTGTCATTTTTTATATTCTGCCATAATTTTTTGAGTAGGGAATGAGAAGTGCCAAGGATGTGTGATCCGACCGTAGACATTATTTATTTTCTGCAAGTAGACCTCGTAGATATTGTTTATTTTCTGCAAGTAGACCTCGTAGACATTATTTATTTTCTGCAAGTAGATCTCGTAGACATTGTTTAATTCATGCAAGTAGACCTCGCGGTGTAGTATCCCAGACAGATCATATATCAAAGGTACTTCTAACAGTTGGGAAGGTATTTTTAGTTTATTTATTTGTTGTTGATTTTTCGTCTTTTCTCACGTCTTTTTCTGTTTATTTTCAAAATGTATAATTGATGTCTAACCTCTGTTTTATAGTCATTTTTATATATTAGAACTGCATTCAGTGAATTGTACTCGTTCTATCCTGACTGGGTAACCCAAAATTTTAGGTAATTATGACGAGAATTTATGCCCTGAGCAGTATGGCCCTTATTTGGGAGATGTCGCTGAGGCGGATTATACCTTTCAGGAGGAGTTTGCAGTAGCTGACCCCGTTCCCCTCGCTTAGATGTTTTTGATATTTGAGATATTGTAGTGGAGATTGATGTTTGATTATGAAGACTTGTAGTTGGGAGTTTTATTTGTCTGTGGACTTCATACATTCATTTTGAGATTAGTTATATATATATCTTCTCTATTTCCATCCAGTGAGTTGTGATCTTATGGTTGTTGTCTCCCAATTGGAGTACATACTATTATTGTGTGGTTGTTTATCATATTGTTACAGCGTTCTACCGCTGACACTGTGGCGTAGGCTGGGCGTGCACTCGATTCCTGCCCGATTATTGGGCGCGAGTCGTGACATATAGGAAAAGATAATTCATGAAAATTCAGAAATCGTACACTCAATTGGTGCCCCTTGGCGACCTCATACAAAAAACAAGGTACTCGATGTTGTATACTATCCCTCTAATCGAAGTATATTTACAATCAAAGAGACATGAGTGTTTACCTCTCTCCAGACATGCCAGACAGCCGCTGCTAGCCTTATTCTGGCCTCTGTGTGTCACGTCCCGATCCCGCAGAGTCCTTTCGTCCTCGCTTCGGACTCTGTGAGACCGTTTGTACTCTCTTGGGCATGATGACGTGCAAGTCTAAGTTGTGCTTACACAAGGCCAAGACCTGTAACAAGACAAGATAGACAAGATAGATAATACGCAGCGGAACATAAAGCAGATATTTGAAGCAACAGCGGACATTTTGCAGATATATGAATTGAACACAATGGTAACAAGAAACAATTCTCTTTATCGATTTCATTTGAACAGATTATAAGCTCTCAATTCTCTGATACAATGGTTACATTCTTTCAGAAATATTACATATTACAATGATCATGTTCCCATACATTACATCCCTTTATATACAAAACCAACTCTTGCAACGGATGACCTTCTCTTGGCATCTCTTCTGATTTTCGGCTCCTGAGGATGAGACTCGGTCTATCGCTTCGGACTATCCTTCTCGATGCATATTGCACATGCATGCAGACTGATGGTGGGTTAGTATATCAGCATACTGGTGATTGTGAACAAAGATCTACATTTGTCTGAAACGATCATTGTTCATTTAGTGAGAAAATATTTCTTGTAATGTGATCTTGCTACTTTTACCTATATTCATTTCATGCATACAGAGTCAGTTTACATCTCTTTTGAAAACATCTTTGAAAAGCCACAATTTATTTCTATTCAAGGGACTGTTCAATTCAAGCACGATGACTATTTATTTTATGTACAGTGCGCAGCGTGTTTCATGAACCATATCATTTTATTAGGGACAACAACATTAGCATTCTTTCTTCTTATTCAAGACATTCTCAGGAAGATTACAAGCATGATTATCATAACTTGTTTGGACGAAACATAGCAATTCTTGGCAACAATTTGTTTCTTTAAGCAACTCATGTTCATGAAACTTAGCAACGAATGTATCACTTTTTCAGTGATTCTTACCATCGCCGACGGTCCATCATTATATAAGACAAGGATTAGCATAAACATAACATAACCAACATTCTTATTTCTTGTTCGTTTCTGCATCGTTAGCTCTTAGCAAAATATTCTTGATACATGCAGACTCGATTGGCAGCTATGACTCTCCGGTTCAGCTCTGCACCAATCAACACTTATCTATATGATAGTCCATGAAAAATTCCATGATTAGCCGTTGTGACTCTTTGGTTCAGCTCGTCGCTAAGGACTCAGATATCGACTCCCATTTTCACATGGAGGCCCTAATCTCTCCTAGGCCGAGTGGTTTCAGGCGCCCCCAGATACCACCCGAGAGACAATTTTTTTACTTGTATACAAGTTGTCCGAGACCAATGCATATGCTCTAGCAGTTCTATCAGATGAAACGAATTTTGATCAGATCTTTCAGATATACTACACGTTCATTTCGTGTCTTGGCAGATATACGACACGTTCATTTCGTACATTTCTTCTTTTCGGATCACATAGCCAATAGCTTCTCTCTTTTTATCAAGCATGACAATGAGTCATATTCAGAACAAAGATCTATATTAGCATGGCAACATCTCATTTGATTTAACATAGCAACCGTCATTTCTTTTTATCAGGCAACAATCTTTCTTTAGCATACAAGCATCAGTTCGTTTCTTATGAGCAAGCAACAGTTCTACTTCTTAGCTTGCAGATTATCTCTTTTCTCGTATTAGCACAGCAACATGTGGATTCTCTTAAAGCATACTCAATTATTTCAATCTTGTTATTAGTAATAGCATTCAATTAAAAACTCAGATTCTTATTAGGCGTAAGTGAAATAGCAAATGAGACTTCGTCCACTCACCCAGATTAATCATCTTCTGTTGCAGAGCCAGCAATCCAATTTCTCTGTTTATCTAATGCCTTTGCGGAGCGGGGCACTACACTGTGTACCACTCCAATCCCTTTTTCTTTTCGTTCATGATGTAGCCAATCACCTCATCATATCCCACGCTTCTTGGGAATTGTACTTGTCATGCCCCAGAACCAGAATACTAGAGAGCGGGAGACAGACACAACCAGCTACATACATTGAAGTGTAATCCACCTCGCAATACGGTCACAGTTGTCTAGATGCATGGGGTTTATCTACAAGCCATCAGTCTCTTATGGTCAAGAACAAATCTAGTGTCTCAATCTCAAGCAAGCAAGTAAATGTTACAAGATGTTAGATCATCAGACATATAAAGTAAGGCATCCCAAACATTACGTATTCAGATGATCATGAAGCTAGTCATACAAAATGTGAAGACTAGCAAGAGTTAAGTCATACACGATCAACCCTTAGATTTGTCAATCATGTTACAGCCCTTAGGCAAACAGAATTTAAGTTTTAACACGAGCTAACACTTGCTCGGCAGCTGAACGCCTCAAAAAATAATTTACAATAGAGTGGGAGAGTAAAATAAGAAACCCACTCATTGCCATGATTACGTCTGGTGTTCACCATCTGGCCGATAAGCAGGAAGATCCTCGGGTATCAATTTAAAATCTGGCGATACAAAACCAGCTGGATCAGACCCCAAAAAGAGCGAGTGCCACAAGGAAGACTTTATTAAGGAACTAAAACCAGCAGATAATAAAATAGAAGAATAAATAAATAAACAATCTTAAATGACAAGAAGACAAGGTTAGAATAAAACAATAGCTTGCATTAGGAAAAACAAGAGACGAAATATAATTTCTATGCTAATCACGAGCAAGCATTCAGGCACGGCCAATCAAGTCCTACGGCTTGCTATCATTAGCAAACTAGGGTTATCACAGGCCTAGTTACTAGCAAGATACAATAAGATGTTCCCGCAATCACAAGCCCTGCAGCTATCAAGATTACCCAAACGAGGTGATTTACAAGAGTTATCAAGATTACTGGTGTAACTTTCAGTACTTATGTTTTTAAGAAGTGCCCCACATGACAGTGGGCTGGAAATGTGCCCTACTCGTCGGCAGGCTACAAGTCCCTCATGTGTGGCCGAGATAATGGGATCGCCTGCAACTGAGAAAATCTCTCTAAATGGACTACTTGGTCATTCTAGTCATTTAACCTAATCAGATTCATGATCGTGGTAACCAGGAATCTATGCCCTAGACATGATGCAAGACGAGACAGGTAGCTTGTACAGGTACAATCAAGAAAATCAATCACGGTGTCAATATAAGAGTTACTTAGCAAGTCAGGGTAGCTGTCGCAACAACGTTCAAGATTTCATGTCATGTTAGATTCACTTGTCAAGAGTTATCAAGACGGATTTAATAGCGCTTCAATATCATACATGTCATGTCAGGTTACTTGTCATGTCAAGAGTACCTGTCTGGAGTGCACCTCGACGAGCCACTTATCAAGAGTTATCAAGACGGGTTCATATTATCATGTTCAAGTCAAGTTCAGGTTACTATCTCTAGACTATCAAGTGTCAAGTTGGGTCATCGTAATTTAGGCCAAGTACAGAAAAAAAAATACAAAGAAGATCGAGAACACCCATGTGTGATTAAAACTATAAGTCACATATGAACTCTGATTAAAGTGAGACATGAAGATTCTTGAAGCCAAGACAAAGATCTACAACTTTTATGTTTTGAGTTTTTCAAGATTCTAGCTACAAAATAGCTTAAACGGGCAAAAATAGTCATTTAGAGTGATTCACGCACGGGCAAAAGGTGCATGGCGCAAGGCGCAAGGTGCACGAGGTACACGAGGTGCAAGGTGTACGAGGTGCATGAGGTATAAGGTGCGCAAACCAAAAGGTGCACGAGGATCAAGGTGCGCGGACCAAAAGGTGCATGAGGTATACACGAGGTGCGTGGACCAAAAGGTGCGTGAGGTGCGCACGAGGTGCACGGACCAAAAGGTGCGCAAGGTGTAAGGTGCACGAACAAAATGGTGTGCGAGGTGTCGTCCCTACCAGCAAGATTTTGGCCATAGAGTTTTAGAAACTTCCAATATCCATAACTTGGGCTAAAAGACTCGAAATTGGGCAAAATAATGGTCTAAACCGAATGAAATTGAATTCTCTACAACATGGAACAAGTAGTTTTCAAAAAAACAAAGTTTAAGAGATCAAAACCAAGAAAAATCGAAAAAACTATAAATTTAGATCTACAAAAATGTAACCGTCAAAAGCAAAATCTTCAAGTTCTAAAGAGGCTTAAAATCAAGCAAGGAAGACAATGAAACAATAAAATTTGAGGTCCATCATGAAGCAAGTTGCACTTGCCTAGGGCTTGGTAGATGGGAGGAGTAAATGAAGAAGATGAAGAAGTAATGAGAAATAATGGAGGAGAGAGAGAGGAGTTGGTTTTTATACAAACACTTCTCATCTTAAACCAAAACAAACCAAGTCAAGCAAAGCCAAGCCAAGCCAAGCCAAGCAAAGCCAAGCTAAGTTGAACCAAACCGAATTAAACCAAGGCAAGATTAAACCAAGACTAGGCTAAGCAAGACAAGTCAAAATACGGATCATCTGACAAAAGTCAAAATTTCGTACACGTATACTAAAAATACGTATAACAAAAAATGGGAGTGACAACACTCCTAACTTCCTCTCCTACTCCTGCCAAATCTCTCTAGCGACCTCACATTCGAAGAAGAGGTGCCTAGCGGTCTCGTCTTGCTGCCAGCAAAGAATACAACTCGTGTTTGAGTTCAGAATGCCAAACCTGTCAAGTCTATCCTTAGTGAGCAACCGTCCCTGCGCTAGCTTGTATAGACATAGTTGTGTCTTATGTGCACTATTCTTGTACCAGATCACGTTAGCAACGTCCCATTTGCCGCTTGGTACCCGGGCTTGGTCATAAGCGGTGTTTGTGGTGAAATCGCTCGTGGACGAGTCCTTCCAGACCCACTTTTCCGCCTATAGGGCGGGGTTAATGTGGGCATGCTGTATGCACGGCCTCAGCGAATTTGCATATCAGTGGCCCTCTATCGACCAAGTATCTCGCTCGATGATGCTAACTACCTTTTGTTTCACTCTGTTCTGAAAGAAAAGTTAAAGAAGAATGCTCTGGAGAATCAAAATCTCGAAGTTCTGATCTCTGTATTCTCTCCTGTCTCTCTGTGTGTCTTTTGAGAAAAATAAGTCTATTTATAGACTTGGGCTCTGGTGCGTAAAAACTCAACAAAAGTTCTGCCTTTACGCTAACAACTGCCACCCATGATCAAAGTCATCCTCTGTATACGTTGACACGTGTCCCATCAATTCAGTAAGAATAGGATGCACGTACACACGTTCTTCGGGATGTGTGGCATAAAAGCCACGTAGGCAAACCACGTTCCAAATTGATCAGAAAGAACAGGGTGTAAAAATAGCCTCAATGTACTCTGAGCGTAAAGCAATAGATTGAGCGTAAAGTAGCTTTGACGTAGACTTCCCGCATAAAGTGGTTGTTAAATAACCTTGAGCGTAAAAATAGCTCAAATAGACTTTACGCACACGTCAACTGTTGAGCGTAAAAGCTCGTATAGTCCTCGTGCGTAAAAGAAGCCGTAGTGTGAGCGTAAAGTAGCTCAATCCACACACTAAACGACAACATTGGTCTCTGTGTAAAACAAATCCCTTTGAATTCTGTGATATATGCCATCATTAATATCTTCATGTCAGAGTTTGCATTAAATGCAAGACTTGACAGCTTTGTCCAGCGTAAAAGTGGCTGCTCTGTCCTTGGCGTAAAATCATGGGTGTAGACCCGAGCGTAAAATGATCAGCCTTCTTAGGCGTAAATTGATTAGCCTAGTCTTGGGCGTAAAGAAATTACCCGTTCTGCTAGGCGTAAAGCAGATCACTTATGAATGAGATGACTCTTTCTTTGAAGCACTTTTTACGCTCCTACAAGACCCCCTTCAAAGTTTTCAAATATCTCCAAAATTTGAAACACTTTGAACATAAGCGTAAAAGTTGAGATTTGATCAGTCAGCGTAAAATTTGGGATACGCAACAGTCATCCGTGTAAAAGCGGGAATATCCAACAGTCGGCGTACTTTTCAAAAGAAAATTAATGTCGGTCAATACTTAACCATCATAATAAATTTCTTTCTCGAAACTTTTGAATGTCTCTTCATCTTCCCGAGTAAGCAGTTTCCAACGAGGAATGTGAAGAGTTGCTTTGGTTTGTATAAATAAAGACAAATTCTTTATTCTTGACATTCATCCTTGTTTTGTCATGGCGCCGAAGAACGAGATTACCAACAAAGAGGCTTCGAGCTCCAGGCTTGAATTCGAGCGAGCGTGCAGCCTTTTAGAGTGTTTTGGAGTGACTCCTGCAGTCTTTAGTCGCATTGATGGTGGTCCCCCAACTGCGTACGAAGGGCCAGGAGATGTCGAAGCGTTTCTTAATCTGATGCGCCGCTCCGGGATTCACAATATGCATGAACTAGGTATCTCCCTTCGTCAGCCCAACGAAGGAGAGAAAAAATAACGTTTTTATGTATTACGAATCTTTTATCTATAGGGGTCCACTTCCCCCTTTATAAATAAAATTTTGCTGTTAACCTCATCTATTGACGCGTACTTGTTTATGCACTTCTTTTGACTGCTTCTGTGGTTGTTAATTCCCAAGAAACAAACCAACACGTGGCATTTGTCTTGTGGTTACGAGAGCCTTTAAATAGGATCTTCTCCCGAAATAGACTTATCCCAACAGTTTTTTTCAGTCTTTATAAATAGCCGAGAATGTTTCATATACTCTCGTACTCATTCTTCTGAAGATAACTTTCTGTGATGTTGTTCTCCAACAAATGAGGATGGCGAAGCTTTTCTACGGTGTTCTTTTGTACGCCCAGTCTTCAAACGTGGATTCAACCACTATTATAGCCAAACCATTCAACTTAAATGGTAAGTCCGATTGTAAGCAAATATCTGTCTTCGAATTTTTTGTTGTTGAAAACATCTATTCATGAGCGTAAATTCTTGACGTGTGTAAAAAAAAAAACTTGCTGAAGCATTGGCGTAAAATCCTTGCTGAAGTATTAGAGTAAAAGCCTAGCTGAATCACTGGCGTAAAAGCCTTGTTTTAATCACTGGCGTAAAAGCCTTGCTGAATCACCGGCGTAAAAGCCTTGCTGAAGCACTGGCATAAAAAGCCTTGCTGAATCACTGGCATAAAAAGCCTTGCTGAATCACTGGCGTAAAAGCCTTGCTGAAGCACTGGCGTAAAAAAGTCTTGCTGAATCACTGGCGTAAAAGCCTTGCTGAAGCACTGGCGTAAAAAGCCTTGTGATCTGTTTTTAGTTAGCGTTTAATACGCATCTGATAATACTTCTGTTTAAAGCACTTCTTCTTTGTTGTTTTCTGCGAAAGTTTGGCTGAGCAGCTTTTCCAGAACCGATATTGGCGATTTTGACGTTGTGAGGAGCGTTCTTCTGACATCAACATCAGGAAGCTCATGCGCTTTTGACGCGTAAATCAGACAACTCAGAACTCTTCGTGAGATAGAAGGGTCTTCCTCTGTTGGTAGGAAGAGCCTTTATACACGGAGAGTTGGATGGTGGAGTCAACTCTACCCCGAGAGATCGGGTAGTAGAGTTCCTTTCACGGCAGAACTAGGAATCGTATCCCAATGCTGGATGCATTCCTATCTCCTCTGGAAGGCCGCCCCTAATCCACCAGTTGTATTGGCAGCAACACGCCTTCGGGCTGCCATACTCTGGGGTTCTCCTCTTTTCTGAGAGAGAAGACCAGAGTTTGATTCCTACTGTCCTGGTTGCCACTGGAGCTCAGACAGTAAGGATTTGACACCAACAACGAATCCGACAAAGAAGATCCGAAGAAGAAATAGATCTCCATTAGGTTATCGTTGTGTGTATAGAATGAAAATCTTAGATATAATAGATTTCCATTGTAAAGAAAAGTCTAAGAAATGTAATAGACTTTTATGGTGATATGAGAGTGGAAATGATAATTCTTCTATGCTCAATGATTTGTATCTATCTGGATATAATATGGACATGATAGATAATGAAACCTTCTTTTCTGATTTAGAGTACACAATATTATCAGAGGTAATATGGACATGACAGTGTGTGAGAACTCAAAAGAAAATTAGATTAATTTCTATGCAGAGGTCAAAATGGAAAATGATAGATAAGTAGGTAGATTTAGCATTTATCCAGAGGTTATGAAAACATGATAAATAACGAATCCCACTTTTTAATCAATTGATAGAAGATTTAAAATCCCTCTCCCAAGGGACAAGAAGTCAGCTTAACCAAACCTTGGTAGCTGGAAAATAAGAAGACAGATGTTGTGAGCATATACGTCAAAACGGTGGACGAATCAACGTATTTCTTGGGAATAGAAAGGACGATTCAATTCCATAATTAAATGGATGAACCTGGTAACATGAACGAACGAGTCTTTTCGAAAATAAAAAGTCGTTTTCAATTTCAGAGACCAGTTCATTAGTAATCCTCCTCTATAAATAGGTGAGAATTCTCTGTAATCATTTCATTCTTATTTCTACTCCTCTATTGGAAATGTCTTCCGAGGATGTACAGCAAAAGAATGAAGTCTTCAGGAACATTGAGGACGTCATTGAGACATGCCCTGCTGAGTCAATAGTGACGGGTCCGACCGAAGTAGACAACAGTTCTTCTACGCCCAAGCCACCCCAAGACACCTTTGCTTTCTTAGTAGAGCCAGGAAAAACTCCTGAAGAAGAAGCATTGAGGATGACCGTCTGTAAAAATTTTATGGGTTCAGGAAACGATGCCTTCTATGCATTGGCTGACTATGTATTCAATAAGTGTCACCCCCATTTCCTATATTTCGTATTTGTACTCGTAATTTGATTTTGGAACGTATTT
The DNA here is from genome assembly GCA_029216955.1 of Iris pallida. NCBI lineage: Eukaryota > Viridiplantae > Streptophyta > Magnoliopsida > Asparagales > Iridaceae > Iris > Iris pallida. The sequence continues at coordinate 14,297,660 of JANAVB010037417.1, forward strand.
TATTTTCTCGACTTGTGGATTCGGGTTCTCGTAAATGGGTTTTGGACCATGGCTTGGTTTTATTTTGTGGAGTTGGTTTGGTTTGGTTTGGTTCATCATGAGTGGTACACCTTAGCCTATTCTCTCCCTCCATTCCATCACAACCACCCTCATTAAAACCTACCAACCTTTTCTCTCTCCTCCATAACTCCATTAATTTCTTTCAACTTCTTCTTCTTCCTTCTTCCACACAACTCCCCAACCCATAGGCAAGTGCACCTTGCCATCAAATAAGCACCACTTTTTATTTGTCTATTAACTAGATTAGGCCATGGAGAACAATTTTAGAACTTGACATTTTGTGATTTGGAGCTTCATTCTTCTAGATCTAGGTTTTAACTATTTTCGAAAATCCTTGGTTTTGATCTATTAAATTTTGATTTTTGCTTGTTTTGATGCTTCCATGTGGAAGAGAATTCGATTTTACTCAAGTTAGAACTTTGAAAATCTAGATTTGGTTTTGATTTGGCAAAGTTATGAAGAATTGAAGTTCTTGGTGTTCTTGGACCTGCTCTCGGCCAGGAAGAACATCCCTCTGTCTTGCGCTCTTTAGCGCATGGCCGGTTGCGCACCCCCCCGTCCTGTGCTCTTTAGCGCAGGGCCGATTGCACATGACCTCAGCCAGTGCTTTGTGCTGCGCTGGATTGCGCTGGCGCAAGCCATCCATGCACAAGCCAGCCATGCGCAAGCCGACGTCTGCGCAATCCACCCTTGCGCAATCTATCCCTGCACACTCCACTCATGCGCAATCTGACCCTGCGCCCTCCATTCCTATGCAACCTAATCCCGCGCAATCCATCTGCTGCGCCATCCATCTCTGGCGCAGTTGGTACCCTGCGCAGCTCACCCTGCGCAATTGGCCCCTGCGCAATCCAACCCCATGACCCCTTGCGCAATATGTCCAATTATGGAGATTTGGTTTTATTTTTCCTTAATGCTTGGCTCTTCTATAGCCCTGTATTTTGATATTTTATTAGATATTTTGCGCCCATTTTATATCCTTACGCCTTTTGTCATGAACTTGATTTTTACTTAATACGTTTGGATTGACTATTGTACATGGCACGGTATGGCAAGGAACTAGCATGACATGACAGTGACCCGTAGTGGTGCACTCCTGACATGACCAACCTGACATGACAGTGATCCGTAGTGGCACACTCCTAACAGTACCCTGACATAAATTATCTTGATAACTTGATAGTGGCCCGTGGCGGCGCACTCCTGACTTGACTTGTAACTTGTAACTTGACTCGTATAATCAACTTGACACCGTGGGTGCTCCTGCTTGCTTGCTTGTGCAATCCACTTGTCTTGTCTTGCATCATGTCTAGGACATGACTTCCTGGGTACCACGACCAGGGACTCGCGCTGAATTAGATTAGGCTAATTATTAGATCAAACTAGAACATGGAGAATTCCCAGTCACAGGCAATCTCGTTATCTGGGCGCTTTAATGGACTTGTAGCTTGCCGACGAGTAGAGCATATTTCCAGCACACTGTCATGTGTTGCACCCTCTAAGTCACCTAAGGGTACATTTGTCTCCCGGGCAATGTACCCACATATAACTCTCAACCCGCGGAAGGATAACTGGATGGTCTGCAGGGCTTGGGACTGGAAATTCTCACTTGCATCTTGTTAGTAATTAGGTTTGTGATAACCCTAGTTAGTTAAGATAGTAAGCCGTAGTATTTGTTTGGCCGATTGCGAATGGATGGTGTCCAGCCTTGTCTAAGTCTTGTCTAGCCCTGTACCTGGAACTCTTGATCATGATTGTTTTACTTATCTCTAACGATAAAGGGGTAGAGACTGTGAGCTATTCAGGCGAAGGGGTACAATCCTGGTCCTTGTTTGGTTTAAGGATTATAATCTGGCTCCCGGAATGGTTCCACGTCCCTAGTCGTTTATCGCTCTGTGTACTTTTATTACTTGTACTTTCCTTTTATTCTTTATGTTCTGATATGCTGGCTTTTGTTCTTATTTGTGGCCTCCTTGTGGCACTTGCTCTTTCTGGGGTTTGATCCAGCTGGTTTTGTGTGGCCAGATTTCGGAGCAGCTCCCGAGGATCTACCAAGCTTCCAGCCCAATGGTGACAACTAGACGGAACCCGGGCCAAGAGTGGATTTTCCTTTTTTTGTTTCACCCACTTATATGTAAATTTATTCTTTTGAGACGTTTAGCCGACGAGCACCTGTTAGCTCGATGCACATTTACTTACTGTCTGCCTACGGAGCATGATTAACAAATCCTAGGGTTGATCATGTATGACTGAACTCTTGCTAGTCCCATCATTTTGTACGACTAGCTTCATGATCATCCAATATGTAATATTTGGGACGCCTTATATATATATTTGATGCTCTAATATCTTGTAACTCTGTTAATTGCTTGAGATTGAGACAATAGGCTTGACCTTAAGAGACTGCTGGCTTGTAGTAAACCCTCATATCTAGACAGCCGTGACCGTATAGTTGAGATATATTCTATTTCAATATACGTAGCTGGCTATGTCTGCCCCCGCTCTCCATTATTCTGGTTCTGGGGCATGACATGGTTTAAGTGGTGGCCCATACAGGTCTTGTCAATCAAAAAATGTGGGGGTTTACCGAATAGATGTCTCAATCAATATTCGCCCTTGATCTCTGCTCGTATCTTCAAATCCCTGAGATTCTTGACCTGATCACATGCTTGTATCATTGATCTGTCCTGGTCCTTTTCTTACTGTTCTCTATGTCGTCTTCTTCAGCGGCATTACTCCAGGACCTGCCAACCAGCCAGAGGAAGCTCGACAAGCACCCCAGTGCTAGGAAGATCAAGCTCAGCACTCTGGAGTAGCCTCCCGAGTTATGCTTTCCGGAGGCTTAGAACCTCCAGTTCAGGCAGCTCCGCCCGCTCAACCAGCTAGACAGGATGAGGGACCTTTGGTAGGGCTTATCAGAGAACTACTTGCATCCCAAGATCGTCGAGGCGACGCCTTGCACCAGGAAGTTCATGATGCACTAAACCGAGGAGGTCCCCAAGGAAATCAGGCGGCCAACAGTTTCAAGCGCTTGAACCCTCCCTTCTTTGACGGCAGTGAAGATGCGATTGCCGCAGACGCTTGGCTTCAGGATACCGAGGTGGTTCTAGAAGCAGCTAGGACACCTGAGAATGAGAAGGTGGCGGTGGTACGCCTACAGTTGTTAGACTTGGCTCGCGATTGGTGGGTAGCTCAGGCCATGGGGTTAGCGGCACCAGTCACTTGGGCGACGTTCAGAGAGAGATTCCAGACAAAGTACTTCGATGCGGTGGCACGGTACGACCTGCAGACCCGGTTCACCAACTTGAAGCAAGGAGGCAGGACGGTCGATGGCTATGCGACCGAGTTTTCTAGGCTGAGTAGGTTCGCCCCCACTTTGGTGGCGACCGAGTTCGATAGGGCTCAGCGGTTCCAGCAAGGGCTGCACTTAGAGATATTATTGGCTGTGGAGCAGTTTGAGCACCAGACGTTCGATGCAGTATTGAAGGCAGCAAGGAGGCATGAGTACACCTTCCAGAGAATTGTAGACAGGACCGGAGGCAGGAAGCGGTCCCACAACCAGATGCACCAATCTTCAGCTCCAGCCCAGGCAACTAGGGGTATAACCATTGGGACTTCGAGGCGGGCAGCCTCAGTGACGTCGGTTCAGCATTCAACCCTGACGTATCCGCAGCAGCAGAAGCAGAAGCAGTTTTCCACGGTGGGATGTTCTTATTGCGGGAAGCCGGGCCATGTAGTGGCAGAGTGTCGTAGGGCACAGGGATTGTGCCTGGCTTGTGGAGGAGCAGACCACCAGATAGGGACCTGCCCGAATAGGGGAGGTCCATCATCATCCAACCTTTCTAGTTCTTCGGTGAGAGGACCAGCCCCAGTTCCAGTCCAGCAGCAGCAGCAACAGCAGTACCCGAGGCCATTGTTGCCTCAGGCCCAGGCCTTTCAGCAGCAGAACCAGCAACAGTTCATCCAGGCTCCAGCACAGAACCGATAGAGGGGTTTCCAGCAGAGGGGACCCGCAACTAGAGGTCAGGCTATGATGATGACCATGGAAGAAGAAGTTGCACCAGGTTAGTGGCAGGTACTATTCTCGTCAACACCTTTCCAGCATCTGTATTATTTGATTCTGGTGCATCGCATTCATTCATGTCTGCACGATTCGCGACACGGATAGGATTGGAGCCCGAGTCATTATCAGTGAGGCTCAATATACTTACTGGTAATGGTCTTGTGGGAGTAGATCGAGTGTTTTCCTCGTGTCGGATCATAGTTAGCGGTAGAGAGTTCCCCGCTAGGCTCATAGAGTTCCCTATGGCAGACTATGATGTAGTCCTAGGCATGGATTGGTTGAGGAACCATTATGCTAGGATAGACTGCCATGTTGGCAGAGTTGTCTTTAGTATTCCCGGAGAGCCAGAGTTTTTATTTTCCAGAGGCACAGTAGAGCCATCTCCTCCAGTATTGCGGATGGCAGTAGCTGCAGTGCAGTTGCCCCCGATAGTTGAAGAGTTTCCAGATGTCTTCCCAGAGGAACTTCCAGGGATGCCACCAGAGCGAGAGATCGAGTTCACCATCGACTTGATTCCCGGGACAGCACCAGTATCAGAGCGAGTCTACAGAATGGCGCCTTCAGAGTTGGAGATTTTGTACAAGATGATTGAAGAACTCAGGACCAAGGGATTCATTCGTACAAGTGGATCGCCTTGGGGAGCCCCGATGCTTCTTGTGAAAAAGAAGGATGGTACGTCTAGGCTATGTGTTGATTATCGTACCTTGAACTCAGTGACAATCAAGAACAGATACCCTCTCCCGAGGATAGATGACTTGTTTGATCAACTCAAGGGGGCTTCAGTTTTCTCGAAGATAGACTTGCGGTCAGGATACCACCAGATCAGAGGCAGAGAGCAGGACATCCCGAAGACGGCGTTCAGATCTAGGTACGGGTATTGGGAGTTTCTAGTTATGCCCTTTGGAGCGACCAATACGTCGGCAGTATTCATGGACCTCATGAACCGTATTTTCATGCCTTACTTGGATCAGTTTGTGATAGTGTTCCTTGATGATATCCTGGTCTACAGCAAGAGTGAAGCAGAGCACGAGCAGCATCTCAGAATTGCCCTCCAGATTCTCAGAAAGCACCAGTTGTACGCCAAGTTCAGTAAATGCGAGTTCTGGCTCGATCGCATTTCTTACTTAGGTCACATCATTACCAGAGGAGGAGTGGAAGTGGATCCCCAGAAGATTGTGGCTATCGAGGCATGGCCAGTACCCAGCTCAGTGGCAGAAGTTCGCAGCTTTCTTGGATTGGCCGGCTACTACCGGCGGTTCGTCTCTGATTTTGCAAGGATTTCAGCGCCGATGACCCAGTTGACCCGCAAGGATGTGCCATTCGTTTGGACAGCAGAATGTCAGGAATCATTTGAGAAGTTGAAGCGAGGTTTGATAACGGCTCCCCTTCTCACCCTTCCAGATGGGACCGGAGGATTTACAGTTTATTGCGACACTTCAGGCAGAGGATTGGGATGTGTTTTGATACAGCATGGGAAGGTAATTACTTATGCGTCATGTCAACTCCGTGATCATGAGAAGAATTACCCGACCCACGACTTGGAGCTAGCAGCAGTAGTGTTTGCACTTAAGTTGTGGAGGCACTACTTGTACGGAGACAGAGTAGAGATATTTACTGATCATAAGAGCCTGAAGTATGTTTTCACCCAGAAGGATCTTAATATGCGGCAGAGAAGATGGCTCGAGCTACTGGTGGACTACGATGTGGATTTACAGTATCATCCAGGGAAGGCCAACGTTGTAGCAGATGCGTTGAGCCGGAGAGCCGGAGTTTATTTTCTGACGGCGCAACCAGAGCTATTGGCAGATCTTCAGAAGATGGGTATAGAAGTTGTCCTCCCTTCCAATGTGGCCTTGATGGCCAGCCTACAGATTCAGTCCACCATAGTTGAGAGGATCCGGACAGCACAGTTAACAGATTCCAAGATTCAGCGGCTCAGAGCAGAGTGCGAGACAGGGAGAAGGCCAGAGTTATGTATTCATGAGGATGGTATACTTCGACATGGCACGTGTCTTTGTGTACCCAGTAGAGATATCAGACAGGAAGTCATGGCAGAGGCTCACAGTTCACAGTATTCCATCCACCTAGGCGGCACGAAGATGTACAGAGATATTCGTCAACACTTTTGGTGGAATGGTATGAAGAGAGAGATAGCCCGGTATGTCTCTCGATGTTTGGTTTGCCAACAAGTCAAGGCTGAACATCAGAGGCCAGCTGGACTTCTTCAACCTTTACCGATCCCAGAATGGAAATGGGAACACATAACCATGGATTTTGTGACTGGGTTACCCAGATCTCCGGCAGGCAGAGATGCTATTTGGGTCATTGTAGACAGGCTTACCAAGGTGGCATACTTTCTTCCATTTAGAGTTGGATGATCGACGGCACAGCTAGCAGAAATGTATCTCAGGCAGATCGTCAGACTTCATGGAGTGCCAGTCAGCATAGTATCAGACAGGGATACGAGATTCATATCGCACTTCTGGCGCAGTCTTCATCAAAGTTTGGGGACTCGTCTCAAGTTCAGCTTAGCGTATCATCCGCAGACAGATGGGCAGTCAGAGCGTACTATACAAACTCTCGAAGATATGTTGCGGTCATGTACCCTTGACTTCGGTGGTTCGTGGGAGGATCACCTGTACCTGGTGGAATTCTCGTACAACAATAGTTTCCAGGCCAGTATCCAGATGGCACCCTTCGAGGCTCTGTATGGTAGGAAGTGCAGATCCCCGTTAGCATGGGACGATGTTGGAGAGAGGCAGATGCTCGGTCCAGAACTGATTTCTCAGACGGTTGAAGTGGTCAGGAAAGTCAGAGATCACCTCCGAGTTGCTCAGGATCGCCAGCGCCATTGGGCCGATGCTCATCGGCATCCCTTAGAATTTGCCGTCGGTGACCATGTATTCCTTAGGATCTCGCCTACCCGCGGCGTCATTCGTTTTGGCGTGCGGGGAAAGCTTAGTCCTAGGTATATAGGGCCGTTCGATATTCTGGAGCGAGTAGGCGATGTGTCCTATCGTCTCGCTCTTTCGCCGTCGCTAAGTGAGGTACATGATTTATTCCATGTATGCCAATTAAGACGGTACATCCCGGACCCGAGCCATATCCTAGATCATTCGGAATTGGTTGTTGGTACTAACCTTTCGTATGAGGAGAGGCCCGTGTCTATATTGGACCGGAGAGAAAAGACGCTCAAGAACAAGACTATTAACTTAGTCCGTGTTGCTTGGGGTCATCACTCTCTAGGTGAGTCAACGTGGGAGCGTGAGGACGACATCCGATCGCGATACCCCTACCTGTTTGACTCGTAAGGTATAATGTCTTCCTTGTGCCTTACGCTTCCCTTCCTTGCTTGCATTGTATGATTGTATGATTGAACTGCTTAGTGTAGCTTGTCTGTGCTTAGTATAGCTTGTCGTGGCAATCTCTAGCTCCTTGATTAAATTTCGAGGACGGAATTCTTTGAAGGTGGGCAGAGTTGTCACCCCCATTTCCTGTATTTCGTATTTGTACTCGTAATTTGATTTTGGAACGTATTTTATTTTCTCGACTTGTGGATTCGGGTTCTCGTAAATGGGTTTTGGACCATGGCTTGGTTTTATTTTGTGGAGTTGGTTTGGTTTGGTTTGGTTCATCATGAGTGGTACACCTTAGCCTATTCTCTCCCTCCATTCCATCACAACCACCCTCATTAAAACCTACCAACCTTTTCTCTCTCCTCCATAACTCCATTAATTTCTTTCAACTTCTTCTTCTTCCTTCTTCCACACAACTCCCCAACCCATAGGCAAGTGCACCTTGCCATCAAATAAGCACTACTTTTTATTTGTCCATTAACTAGATTAGGCCATGGAGAACAACTTTAGAACTTGACATTTTGTGATTTGGAGCTTCATTCTTCTAGATCTAGGTTTTAACCATTTTCGAAAATCCTTGGTTTTGATCTATTAAATTTTGATTTTTGCTTGTTTTGATGCTTCCATGTGGAAGAGAATTCGATTTTACTCAAGTTAGAACTTTAAAAATCTAGATTTGGTTTTGATTTGGCAAAGTTATGAAGAATTGAAGTTCTTGGTGTTCTTGGACCTGCTCTCGGCTAGGAAGAACATCCCTCTGCCTTGCGCTCTTTAGCGCATGGCCGGTTGCGCACCCCCCCGGCCTGTGCTCTTTAGCGCAGGGCCGATTGCGCATGACCTCAGCCAGTGCTTTGTGCTGCGCTGGATTGTGCTGGCGCAAGCCATCCATGCGCAAGCCAGCCATGCGCAAGCCGACGTCTGCGCAATCCACCCTTGCGCAATCTATCCCTGCGCACTCCACTCATGCACAATCTGACCCTGCGCCCTCCATTCCTGCGCAACCTAATCCCGCGCAATCCATCTGCTACGCCATCCATCTCTGGCGCAGTTGGTACCCTGCGCAGCTCACCCTGCGCAATTGGCCCCTGCGCACCTGACTCTTGCGCAATCCAACCCCATGACCCCTTGCGCAATATGTCAAATTATGGAGATTTGGTTTTATTTTTCCTTAATGCTTGGCTCTTCTATAGCCCTGTATTTTGATATTTTATTAGATATTTTGCGCCCATTTTATATCCTTACGCCTTTTGTCATGAACTTGATTTTTACTTAATACGTTTGGATTGACTATTATACATGGCACGGTATGGCAAGGAACTAGCATGACATGACAGTGACCCGTAGTGGTGCACTCCTGACATGACCAACCTGACATGACAGTGACCCGTAGTGGCACACTCCTGACAGTACCCTGACATGAATTATCTTGATAACTTGATAGTGGCCCGTGGCGGCGCACTCCTGACTTGACTTGTAACTTGTAACTTGACTCGTATAATCAACTTGACACCGTGGGTGCTCCTGCTTGCTTGCTTGTGCAATCCACTTGTCTTGTCTTGCATCATGTCTAGGACGTGACTTCCTGGGTACCATGGCCAGGGACTCGTGCTGAATTGGATTAGGCTAATTATTAGATCAAACTAGAACATGGAGAATTCCCAGTCACAGGTAATCTCGTTATCTGGGCGCTTTAATGGACTTGTAGCTTGCCGACGAGTAGAGCAAATTTTCAGCACACTGTCATGTGTTGCACCCTCTAAGTCACTTAAGGGTACATTTGTCTCCCAGGCAATGTACCCACCTATAACTCTCAACCCGCGGAAGGATAACTGGATGGTCTGCAGGGCTTGGGACTGAAAATTCTCACTTGCATCTTGTTAGTAATTAGGTTTGTGATAACCCTAGTTAGTTAAGGTAGTAAGCCGTAGTATTTGTTTGGCCGATTACGAATGGATGGTGTCCAGCCTTGTCTAAGTCTTGTCTAGCCCTATACCTGGAACTCTTGATCATGATTGTTTTACTTATCTCTAACGATAAAGGGGTAGAGACAGTAAGCTATTCAGGCGAAGGGGTACAATCCTGGTCCTTGTTTGGTTTAAGGATTGTAACCTAGCTCCCGGAATGGTTCCACGTCCCTAGTCGTTTATCGCTCTGTGTACTTTTATTACTTGTACTTTCCTTTTATTCTTTATGTTCTGATATGCTGGCTTTTGTTCTTATTTGTGGCCTCCTTGTGGCACTTGCTCTTTCTGGGGTTTGACCCAGCTGGTTTTGTATGGCCAGATTTTGGAGCAGCTCCCAAGGATCTACCAAGCTTCCAGCCCAATGGTGACAACTAGACGGAACCCGGGCCAAGAGTGGGTTTTCCTTTTTTTTGTTTCACCCACTTATATGTAAATTTATTCTTTTGAGGCGTTTAGCCGACGAGCACCTGTTAGCTCGATGCACATTTACTTACTGTCTGCCTACGGGCTGTAAGCATGATTAACAAATCATAGGATTGATCATGTATGACTGAACTATTGCTAGTCCCATCATTTTGTACGACTAGCTTCATGATCATCCAATATGTAATATTTGGGATGCCTTATATATATATTTGATGCTCTAATATCTTGTAACTCTGTTAATTGCTTGAGATTGAGACAATAGGCTTGACCTTAAGAGACTGCTGGCTTGTAGTAAACCCTCATATCTAGACAGCCGTGACCGTATAGTTGAGATGTATTCTATTTCAATATACGTAGCTGGCTATGTCTGCCCCCGCTCTCCAGTATTCTGGTTCTGGGGCGTGACAATAAGGAAGGGAGTGGCCCTCGTCCTTAATCTTTTATCTTGAACAAAAATAATAATAAAAAAAGTTTTATTTTTGTTCTGTCTTCTCTTTTTATACATAGTATTTCTTAAGAAATTTGCCATTGATCGGCAGCATGAGTAGATCTCCATTGGGTTTTGACAACCGATAGGCACCATTGGAGAACACGGACTCAATTACATACGGGCCTTCCCATTTCGCTAGGAATTTCCCTTTGCTTTTGTGAGTCATCACCATTGGTCTCCGAACAGCTAATACAAGCTCGCCAACTTTAAATACCCTCTCCTTGACTTTACGATTAAAAGTTCGAGATATACGGGCTTGATATAGCTCAATATGCTGTTGTGCTTGAAGACGCTTCTCGTCCAATCCTTCAAGTTCTTGGAGTCGTAAGCGATCATTATTCTCTGTAGTTAGCTCATTAGCAATGGCTATTCGTAGAGAAGGGATCTGGATTTCCAATAGGAGAACAGCTTCGCATCCATAAACCAATGAGAATGGTGTAAAACCAGTAGGAGTCCGGACTGTTGTTCGATATGCCCATAAACATTCTCCAAGCTTCTCATTCTAATATCTTTTATTAGAAGAAACAAACTTTTTGAGAAGTTTGATGATCGTTTTGTTGAAGGCTTCAGCTAAACCGTTAGCAGCTGGATTATAAGCCGTAGAAGCCAAATTCTGAATTCGATTCTTGTCACAGAATCGATAAAATGCTTGACTGGCGAATTGTGGACCATTGTCATGAATTATCCGTCGAGGAATCCCGAAGCGATAAATGACATGGTGCTTGATGAAACTGATCACATTAGATGTTTTCACTTCTGCAAGGGGAACTGCTTCTGCCCACTTCGAAAAGTAATCGGTTATAGCTAGTATAAACCGATGTCCTTTGACAGAAGGAGGGTTAATAGGACCAATGATGTCCATACCCCAAGCTTCGAAGGGCCAGGAGGCTGCTGTAGGATGTAGAAATTCAGACGGCTGATGAATAAAATTAGCATAAATCTGACATGCTTTACATCTTCTGGCATAGTCTACAGCATCTGCTATCATAGAGGGCCAATAATACCCCATTCTTCGAATACGATCTTGCAACTTTGGACCCGGTTGATGAGCACCACAGACACCATCATGAGCCTCACACAGTATTTGTTTGGCTTCACTTTCTGAGAGACATCGCAGCAAGAGTCCGTCATATGAACGACGATATAGCATATGTAATGACGAATCATAATAGAATCGAAACGATCGTCTCTTAATTGATGCAGCTTCTTTAGGATCTTCAGGCAAAATCCTATGAACTGCATAATCAATGAATGGAGTTCTCCAATCTTTCTGCTGGGAACTTGCCTCTGTAACATAACTTTGTTCAATATGCAGGTTACTCTTCACACAGAACAAGTCTCGGTCCAACAAAGTAATTGTATTTTGCCTTCGGATTGGGACATCCAAGTCTGCAGCTAAGCTGGCAAGAGCATCAGCCTCCACATTCTGAGAACGTGGTACAAATTCAATGAAGAATCCTTTGAATGATAGGACCAACTCGACTACCACCTGATGATAGGGGATGAGATCAGGATTTCTGACTTCATAAGTCCCTCTAACTTGATTAACGATCAATTGAGAATCTCCATAAGCCTCTAAGAATTCAATATCCAATTGTTTTGCTACTTGGAGACCAATCAATAGAGCATTATATTCTGCTACATTGTTAGAGCATGGCTCATTAAGAGAATAGGCACGGTATATGACCATTTTGTCAGGAGAAACCAAGACAATTCCTACCCCAGAGACAATATTGCCTTTAGGTCCTACTCGTGATGCTCCATCAAAATATAATTGCCATATATCATTCTTCAAAGTCATGTTACAATCCACTACTTCGTCTGGAATGTCTTCATATAACTTCGAAGTTTCAGGTATAGGATGAGCAGCTAAGAAATCAGCTAACGCTTGGCCTTTCACTGATTTTTGAGGCACATAAATCATGTCATAAAGAGTGAGCAACATCGCCCAGGTAGCTAACCTGGAATTAAGAATGCTCAGTTTTCTCATCAACACCCGAATGGGATTTATTCTGGAGATGACATGAATAGTCTATCCAGTGACATAATGTCTTGTCTTTTGGACGGCAAAAACTAAAGCTAGACATTCCTTTTCCACAGGAGTATATCTGTGTTCAACTCCGACCATCATTCTGCTCAGATAATATATTGCTTGTTCATGACCCATATCACTTTTCTGTGCCAGAAGAGCGCCAAGTGAATGATCTAAGGCTCGAACATATAGCAAAAATGGTCTTCCTATCACCAGAGGTACCAGAACAGGCGGGTTTGTAAGATATTGCTTAATGTCATTGAAGGCTTTTTGACACGCTTCATTCCAGACGAAAGATACCCCTTTCTTTAATAGACGGAAGAAAGGTTGACATCTCCCAGAAAGATTAGATATAAATCTTCTGATATAAGCAATACGGCCCTGAAAGCCACGGAGTTCTTTCAGATTACGAGGAGGACGCATTTCAAGAATTGCTTTAACCTTATCAGGATCAACATGGATACCTTGAGAGGTAATGACAAATCCTAGAAACTTGCCACTAGAAACCCCTAAGAAAGACTTAGTAGGGTTCATTTTCAATTGATGTTGACGCATCAATTCAAATGCTGTCTTCAAGTCCTGAATATGATCATTCTTTGACCGACTTTTAACAGCAATGTCATCTACGTAGCATTCAACTATTTTTCGTAGATGTTCTTGAAAGATATTGCTCATAGCCCGTTGATATGTGGCACCGGCGTTTTTAAGACCAAACGGCATAACCGTATAGCAGTAAACCCCAAAGGGTGTTCAAAAAGATATATGCTTCTCATCTTCTGGATGCATCTTGATCTGATTATATCCTGAGAATCCGTCCATGAAAGACATACGTTCAAAATCGCATGTAATGTCTATCATGACATCAGTAATAGGAAGTGGAAATTCGTCCTTTGGATAAGCCGTATTAAGATCTCGGTAATCTATACAAACTCGAACTTTTTCGTTCTTCTTCATAACAGGAACAATATTGGCCACCCAATCTGGGTATTGTTCTTCACGAACAAAGCCACATGTAATCAGCTTTTTGACTTCTGCTTCAATTGTATCCATCATATCTGGTCTAAAGCGCCGTTGCTGTTGTTTTACAGGCTTGACATTAGGCAAAATGTTGAGTTTATGAGTAGCAACTTTAGGATCTAGCCCGGGCATATCCTCATAACTCTATGCAAAGATGTCAATGTAATCTTTGATAAGTTTTATCAGCTCTTCCTTTTCATCTTCAGAAAGATTCTTACTGATGAATATTGGTTTGGACGTAATTCTATCTCCAACATCAATCTGGATAACCTCATCTTCTGTAGGTGGCTGTCGCTGTTCAAAACGAAGTTCCTATTGAGTATCCATCTGTTGAGCCCAAGGATCATTCTTAAATGGCTCTAATTCATCATCAGCTTGAACCATATTGACTGAAAATATTTGCCCAGATTCACAATATAAGGAACGAGACATATCGGATTCGATGAATAGAATTTCTTTCGAATCTGATGATTGCGAAGAGCTAGAAGAGAATTCTTCTTGTATATCGTCATTAAACATGTGGGACGGATCATATCCCAACCCATGACGAGTCTTCTGGTAAAATGGATCACCGCATAATGGTAGTCGTCTACCCTTGCCTTGATTAAGACCTTGCATAGTCTTCAAGTCATATCCCATGTTTTGGATAATCTTGATAGATTGTTGACTATACTTGTCAATTCAAATTTTTCCCTTGTCTTTATCCTTCAGCTCATCTGCCTGAGCAACAGGGATATTTCTAGCCAGGCCAAACATAATTTGGCGCTTGTTTTTCTTATTAGACGGAATCACGAAATAAGATTCTTCGTGACGTCTAAAAGTTACGCAAGCTTGTGATGAAGCAGCCACAGGTAGAAGATAAGGAGAAGATGTTAGGAACCTTTGAGCATAAGGTCCAACATCTATATGAGGAGGGAAAGAATTTTCCTTATGATCGATGTATAAAGTTTCTTCTGGCTCGATGTCGTCTTTATATCGATGACTTTGATTATCAGAAGATAAAGTCATTCTCTCGATAAACTTGACAGCCATATACTCGAAAAGGAAATCTTCATTGATATCAAAAAGTACAGAATGATCAATATTTACATCATTTACGATTTGACTGCTATGCTTCGGATTAATCAACAGTGGACCATCATCCGTCTTCTGCGTAGATTTGCCAAGATTAACAATCAATGGTGATTCTGGATCATTCGTACAAGAAGTACGCCCTTTAACCTTGATCATAACAGGTTGAACTTGGCTCTTAGCAGGAATATTTATTGATCCCTCAGATGAAGTTTGAGTTCTTCCTTTAACCTTGATTATCAAAGGTTGATCATTGACAGGTTGGGATTGGATTCGTCCCTTGACTATGATCTTCAAAGGTTGCTCCTCTGGCGGATCTTCATTAATAGACTGATCCTCAGATGATGATTGATCTTCAGCCATGTCTGATATCTCTTTCACATGCTCTTGTTTATAAAGCCTTGAATCAGAGAAGTAGGCTTCGACACCCTTGAACGGATTAATATCAGCAAACTCAGTTTTCACAACTCCTTGGGAGTTCACATACTTGAAACATTGGTGAAGAGTTGAAGGCACAATATTGTGCTCATGAATCCACGGTCTTCCAAGAAGAATATTGTAGGATACGTCCGAGTTGATAACATAGAAAGTTACCATAGTTCGAAGATCACCAATCTGAATCTGCAGACGAATCTTCCCTGGTAGTCTGCTCTTGCCAGAGTTAAAACCGACTATCGTAGTACTAGTGTAAGTCAGCTCACTAGTAGGAATCCTCAGGGGTCTTAGCATACTCTGAAGAATTATACTAATTGAAGACCCAGGATCAATGTAAATCCTGTCAATTTCAGTGGATCCGATATATCCAGTGTAGCACAGAGGCCTATCATGCTTGTTGTGTTTCAATAGCATATCCTCTTGTGTAAAGGTGATGTTGGGAATTGCTTCCATCACACTATGACATTGTGGACATGACACTGGTATATTATCAGGAGTCTTGAGTTGAGCCAAGCATGAATCTGTTTGAAGTAAAGCTTCGCTCAAAATCTCTCTGCTTTCTCAGGAAAGGCGAAGCAGTTCAAATATAGATAGTCTAGCCGGAGTATTGGCTAACTGAGCTAGAATGTCAAATTTGTAAGGCTTCATCACCACCCCCTGACTGGAAGCAGACTTCAATGGGATATCAAAGCGTACTGCCTTCTGTTTCCCCTTTTCAACCACAGACGGTTTAGCAGGAACAGGAGAAGGTTGAACTGATAGGATTTCCACTACATCTTCTGCTTCTTTGGAGGATCCCTTATAGTCTTTGTGGTACTTTTTTCCAGATCTTGTACCAGCAAAATTTTTTTCTTCAGACTCAGGAGAAGAAAGTACCATATTACATGATTTAGTCTTTCTTCCCTTAGCCTTCTTCTTGTGAGGGTTGTTACGAGGAACTTCAGAACCCAATCCAGCAGTGGAATTCTGATTTTGAATTTGTAAAGGAAGACGTATTCCTTTATCATAATTCAAACCTTCTGCCTTTTGAAAGTCGTAACCCATCTTCCTCATGAGAAGGACAGATTGCTGACTATACAAGTGGATAGGCAGTGAGCTTTGGACAGGTGTTTCAGCAGAGGAAGAGGAAGAAACCTCTGCAACTACAGGAGAATGAAGCATAGACGTCTCTGTAGTTAAGGGAGGAGAAGGATTCGGGATACGAGGAGAAATCCCTGTTGGAGCTTTTTCATAAGCAGTAAAAACTTGTTGTGCCCGGTATAAAGGAATACTATTCATGTCTAGCCACTGCTGATGAGTAAGCTTGAGCTTGGTAGGAGGAGCTAGACTTGGAGGACAGATGTTTAGTCCTTTCAGTCTATCTTCTAGAGGAAGGCCATCCCATAGATGATCCAAGTCATCAGGATTTGGAATAACATGAGAAATCATGTTGCAGGTTTTGACTTTCTTACCTTTTTTGGATTTTAAAGTTTTACCTTCATTTTCCAACTCAGGTACTAAGTCAGGATGTACCCACATGATTTCACTATTCTTCAATGTGAGCGGCAGCAATCCTGAATTTTCTTCCCTGGCAGGCGGGATATTCACGATCTTCATCATTGCCTTCGAAATTGGGATAATTTCATCTGGGACTTGTTGTGGAGGAAAATCCCCGAACTGAAGAGAAACCATATTGGTCGTAACCGTATGGTCATCATTGGTTAAAGCGATAGCGCCACCATTTATCAGCTCTTGGATCTTCTTTTTCAAGCCATAGCAAGCACTGGTAGGATGATTAATGTATCTATGATAGATACAATATTTGGGATTGTCAGTCAGATTCACCTCATTAGGCCTTTTCGGCTCTGGAATCTGAAGTTTACCACTTTTCACCAGACATTGAAATATCCCTGGGATATCACTTTCATCAAAAGAGTATTCTTCCTTTGGCCTGGAAGATTCCTGATTATTTGACGTCGTTTTGTTCTTGGAAAGATTGACCATAAGAGTATCTTTTCCTTTCACATTACGATTGCCAGGATTATTACCCGGATTACTTTTCTTCCCTTTATCTTCTGAAGCAAAAATCATCCCGTGTTCACGAGCCAACCTACCATTGGTCTCGGCAGAAACTGCTGCTATGATAAACGAAGCCCAATCTGTGAATTGGGAACCTATGAAGACAGCAATGGATGGTCGCAGATTCATCTTGCATGTATCAATCAACGCTGAATCTGGCATACCAGGAGGCATCTTTAGAGTAGCCTGTCGGAAACGTTCAATGAACGTCCGAGTATCTTCTTTCTCCTTTTGTTTGATTTCTATCAAGGAGGACATGTTCATGTCCATACCTCCTTCATAGAAGCGGAAGAGAAACATTGCCTTGAATTTGTCAAAAGACGAAATAAAGTTATCGGGTAAGCTACGATACCAGTCGTAAGCTGAACCCGTCAGGCACCCGATGAACACTCGAGTGAGAAGAGCATCATTTTTCTGTAAGTGTACAGTCATAATATCAAAGTAATTGATATATTGACTGGGAGATGCTTTTTTATCGAATAAAACCATGGATTGCGGCTTGAACTTCAGTGGAAAGGGTACATCATTCCAATGAGGAGGATAAGGTTGCTTAATCCCTAACTTTTGGAGCTGATCTTTGTGCCTCAAAACTTCAAATTGTGCTTTGAGTTCACGCACTGCTTGAATGGCTTCACTGGTTTGAGAAAGCACATTTGATTGAATAGTCGTTGGATGTACCGTAGCCCCCACTGGAGGTGGTACATCTTCTGGAATGATGGGATCTGGAGATGCAGAATTTTGATTAACAGCAGGCTCTTGAATATTCAAAGGTATATCAGCCCCTTGACTATCTTGAGTTTGTGCTGCTACTGGTACCGGAGTTACTACTGTAGGTTGAGCAGTTTGCTAATTCAAAATTATCTGATGCATGCTTTGCACCATGTTAAGCATGTCTTTCAATGATTGCTCCACGGCAGTGAGACGTTGTTCTGTATTAGCAGATGACGTCTCTGGTTCATCTCCAACAGCATAGGATTCAACCTCTCTTGAAGATATAGAGGGATTAGTATAGAAGTATGAATCCACACTATCGGTATCAGATTCAAAAGATTGAGTACCCCCAGCTTCTGAATCAGAAGTCTGCAATTGTCTTTGTCTTCTTGATCGAGTATTCTGATATACTCCTTTAAGGGAATCAAGAAGCCTGTTGAACTGTTGTTGACCTGGGGTTTGGGACATATTCTGTCTTGGATGTCGTCCTCTGTTAGTATGAGATGCCATGTTGACTGACACATATGACAGCTCATGTTCTTGGTCTTCAGCTTGATGTTGAGGCGAGTTAAAACTTAAACGATTAAAAACTGACCGTTTTGAAGCCGAACAACAACAGTTGATCACAACCTGGTGATATTCACAATGATGTTTTTCTTGGGGGAATATTATCGGGGATTGTCTGTTCTTACGTTTTTGCATTAGCAATTCACGTAAATCAGAAGGAACAGATGGAGTATTCTTCTTTATTACATTTGGGGTAGAAAAATATTTAGTCCCTTGTGTATAAAGAAGATTACTGGCTGCATCCGCAGAACCAAACTGTATATTTTTACACGTTTGGAGTTGTGTGCGTAAATCTTGAGATTTAGCACGAAGGACTCCATTTTCATGGCGTGTAATTTATAAGTTTGGTACTTTGCGTAAAGCAGTATAAGAAGGTTGTTGGTGTAGGACAGAAGCTTTACCAACGATATTTTTACGCTGTATACGTTTAGGTACATTCATATTGGATGTGCAAACATCGTTATGAATTTTATCTACACTGTCAAAGACAGGAGACTTACCTTTACGCGTGGAGCATAAAAATTGATTATCTACCACGTCACAGACGGAAGATTTTGCTTTACGCGAGGAGCGTAATTTATTTGGGCCTACCACGTCACCGACGGGAGACTGATTCTTACACTCAGAAGCATAAACTTTAGAGTCTGCCCCATTACGAATGGAAGATTCATTCTTATGTACTGAGCGTAAAATTTGGTTCTTACCCACTGAGCGTAAAACTTGATTCTTACGCAGTGGGCATGAAACCTGATTATCTTCACCGTTACAAACGGGAGATAAATCGTCACACTTTGAGTGCAACTCTGAAGTAAGGACTGCCTCGTTACGAACGGGAGCCCCTACGACAGGAGTGGGAAGAATTCCCTTGTCATCAGAAGCAACAGAGAGATCAGAAACCACTTTGGATTTGGGAATCCAAACTTTTCGTGCTTTGCGAGACTTTTGAACATTGGAGTGGCGAGAACCACCCCCAGTTCGGAGCATTTCTTCATAGGCAGTCTGGTCGAAGTGCACAACCAGAGTCTTCTTGGTCGAACCGACCGAAACATCATCATATTGAGCAATCGCCTCCTCGTTAGAGGAGAAGGTCGTCCCTAGCAGAGTCGCCATTTTGTTTCACTCTGTTCTGAAAGAAAAGTTGAAGAAGAATGCTCTGGAGAATCAAAATCTCGAAGTTCTGATCTCTGTATTATCTCCTGTCTCTCTGTGTGTCTTTTGAGAAAAATAAGTCTATTTATAGACTTGGGCTCTGGTGCGTAAAAACTCAGCAAAAGTTCTACCTTTACGCTAACAACCGCCACCCATGATCAAAGTCATCCTCTGTATATGTTAACACGTGTCCCATCAATTCAGTAAGAATAGGATGCACGTACACACGTTCTTCGGGATGTGTAGCATAAAAGCCACGTAGGCAAACCATGTTCCAAATTGATCAGAAAGAACAGGGCGTAAAAATAGCCTTAATGTACTCTGAGCGTAAAGCAATAGATTGAGCGTAAAGTAGCTTTGACGTAGACTTCCCGCGTAAAGTGGTTGTTAAATAACCTTGAGCGTAAAAATAGCTCAAATAGACTTTACGCACACGTCAACTGTTGAGCGTAAAAGCTCGTATAGCCCTCGTGCGTAAAAGAAGCCGTAGTGTGAGCGTAAAGTAGCTCAATCCACACACTAAACGACAACATTGGTCTCTGTGTAAAACAAATTCCTTTGAATTCTGTGATATATGCCATCATTAATATCTTCATGTCAGAGTTTGCATTAAATGCAAGACTTGACAGCTTTGTCCAGCGTAAAAGTGGCTGCTCTGTCCTTGGCATAAAATCATGGGTGTAGACCCGAGCGTAAAATAATCAGCCTTCTTAGGCGTAAATTGATTAGCCTAGTCTTGGGCGTAAAGAAATTACCCGTTCTGCTAGGCGTAAAGCAGATCACTTATGAATGAGATGACTCTTTCTTTGAAGCACTTTTTACGCTCCTACACCTTTGTCTTCTTGTATGCTTCTAGGACAACATGATCTCCAACCCACCTTAATAGCCCTTTGTACATTAGCCAAGGATCTAGCCACAAGTTCGTGCTCTGACGATCTTTTAGAATACGTACCAGTTTTGAGCTAATTTTCGCTTGAAGTTTCAGTAATGACTTGAAAGGGATCGATTCATTGTTGGTAGACTGATAAGTCCAGAAATTCTCCTCTTTTAAATAACGATTTTTCAACCATGTAGCCCACATGGAATCATGCTGAATAAATCTCCAAGTTAATTTCCAACTTGCCACCTTACGCATCGTGCGAATGGAATGGAGTCCAATTCCTCCTTCGTCCTTCGAACGACATAGCTCCTGCCAGGATATGGTGTGAATACCCCTTCTCCAGACAAAGTCAGCGCATATATTTTCCAACTTCTCAATGATAGATACCGGCAGCAGGGTCGACTGTAACTAGAAACTTGTTAGGGATAGAATAACTGATCTTACCAATTCAATTCTTCCTCCAAAAGACAGATTCTTAGCCTGCCATCCTTCGAATCGCTTTTGTACATACTCAACTATACTGTTACATTCATCAGCTCTGGCATAATTAACGGACAGCAGAACTTTGAGATATCGAATACGTAGCTCCCCCTTATTAACTCCCAGAATGGTCGCCATCTCTTCCTTTTGTGTGCACCGTTTGCTAAAATATGCAGTACTCTTATTTTTGTTCAGCCGCAACCCCGACAACCTTTCAAAGTCATCCAAAATATCTGACAGTGCTTCGAGACCTGGGCTGATCGGTCTCAAAAAGACTAGCAAGTCATTCGCATATGTGAGGTACGTCACATGGGCTTGGAACTGACTAAACAAGGGGATTAATCTTCCTCGACAGCTAGCCAAATACATTAAGCACGTAAAATATTCCATAATTATAGGGAATAAATATGAAAAGAGCAGACAACCTTGGCGAAGACCCTTGGTACTAGTGATGTACCCGTGTGGCTGACCTTTGATAAGCACAGAGAAAGAGGCCGTCGTAGTGCATTCACGAACACAGGCGATCCAGGCTCGATCAAATCCCATCGCAAACATTAAGTGACAAAGAAATTCTCTATTGACGGTGTCATATGCCTTTCTCAAGTCCAATTTGATGCAAGCTCTATCTGCTCCCGGTCTATTGAACTCATGAACCAGTTCATGACCCAACAAACTATGCTCAGCGATCGACCGACCTTTTATGAAGGCGGCCTGGTTCTTCGAAATCAACTCTGGCATAAATGTCTCCATTCTTTTTCATATGAGGTGAGTAATTATCTTGTATAGGAAGTTGCAGCATGATATTGGCCGGTAGTCATCCAGTGAAGTAGCCCCCTCCTTATTTGGTATGAGAGTCAGGAATGTATGGTTTATCTCTCGAAGAAGTCTACCATGTTTGAAGAAGTCATTGATCATCTGCGTCACCGGGTCTCTGAGGACCTGCCGGTGTAATTTGTAAAACTTTTATTGAAGCCATCTGGTCCGATGCCTTGTTCGGATCAGCTGTATTAATGATTTCCGACACCTCCTCCCCGGACACCAAGGTGAGTAGCACTCGATTACCCGTATGCGTGATCAACTTCTTGCATATAATTGTAGAAGCATAGAAATATGTGGTTCATATGGATTACAAATTACCGCATAGGTACTTTGGGCCAAACAGGTCCGCATAAAGGAAAGCCGTATGACTGATTCAATGCCTAATGTGGCCCATCGACAACCAGCTGGAGAAGAAAGATATGCGGCCAAGAGGAGCAGTTCGTCCGATAAAGCTGACAAATTCTGTCAAAACTGACAAAGATGACAGCTCTGACACTTTGATAAAAAGATAAGACGTGAGACGTCGCCCAAAAGCAGGGTTCGTACGCCTTCATACGGCCAGAAGGAGTGTCACCTAAGCCGTATGAACCTTATGCAGCTCAAACATATACGGCCCCAAAGTCTTCAAACTTCATGCGGCCAAGAGTAACTGTGATCCAAGCCGCATGAGCTTTATGCGGCCAAAATATAGAATCTATGCGGCTTAAATCCTTAAGCTATTTCTGGGCTAAGGAAGTCTGCGACTTAAGCCGCATGAGTCTCATACGGCCCTATATGGTCGAAAACTGAGAGATCCATACGGCTCAAAATGATTCCTGCGACAGGAAACGTGGCAGGCTTGTAGGGCCTAAAAATCAAGTTGTGCCATGTACTACTCAGCAATCAAGTTGCGCCTTAAAAATCAAGCTGTGCCATTGATATGAAGCTCAGAGATCAAACTGCGCCACTGATTAGGTTGCGCATATATATTAGACTGTGCCCAGTCACATTGCGCCAAAGTCTACGTGGCGTCTGACATTTAATGGCCATCATTACCTGACAGCATTGACAACTGACAGCACAGAAAACGAAGAAAATCTCTTCGAATCCCTCGAATTGTGCTGCTCGAGGAGATTGGATTGACAGCTGTCATGTACGTCTTATGAGTTGCGCCTAGGCGCAATCTAAACAAATTTCTTAGTTGCGCCGAGGCACAATCTGAAAAACTTTTTCTTAAAAGCTGCCACGTGCCTATGCATTAAGTTGCGCCTAGGCGCAACCCCATCAGGCACAGTTTGACTCGTTGACTGAAGTTCGCGCAACCTGATGAAGTTGAGACAACTTACATTCTAAAGTAGGATGACGTGGCGCACATGCCACTAATCTCTCAAGACGTGTCTACTATTCTGTATACGACCACGCGCATCTCAATCACATGATGCCATACGTCTAAATACAGTTAGTACACGATTGTTAATTGAATGAAAGTTGGTACAACATCAGGTTGGCGCAACCCAATGTGGCGCAATCCAGCCTCGTGCACATCAAAATAACTGCTAAAACAGTTATTTCCAGAACTTTATAAGTAGAGTTTTCAAACAATTGCTGCTGCATTCTCTAGAGGCTCTAGTCTTCAAGTTCACATAGTCCAAGGGATAAAATGATCGTCTTCTGATCAGATTCCTACAGTTGTACTTCCCCAGAATTCAAATTGTACTCTTGTACTCTTTTTAAAAGTTTATAATAGAACAACTTTTTGTTTTTGCAAACAAAATGGCGACTCTGTTGGGGACGACTTTCTCCTCCGACGAGAAGGTGACAACTCAATATGATACTGTATCGATCGTCAAGACGCAGAAGACTCTGGTTGTTCAAGTTAACCAGACAGCCTACGAGGATATGATTAACACCAAGAGCAACAAGTACACTGTGGCTATCACCAAGAACAAGACTGTGTGGGCTCCTAAGTCTTCCACAGTTGCTGTTGCCCAGGCGCAACCTGAGCACTCAGTGGCCAAGACACAATCCGTCTCAGTGGGCCAGGCGCAGCCTGCTTCTGTTGCCCGTGCGCAACCCATTTATTCTGTTACCAAGGCGCAGTTTATTTCTTCTGCTGCCAGAGTGCAACCCACTCATCTTACTGCCAAGGCACAGTCTATCCATCCTGTTTCTCGAGCACAACCTACTCATCTTACTGCCAAGGCACAACCAGTAACCCATTCTGCTATGGCGTAACCTATGCATCCTGCTGCCCAGACGCAGTTTACACACCATACTGCTCTAGCACAACCCAAAGGAACTAGTCTTTTGGCTATTCCCTCTTCTTCTTCAGTTCTGAACTTGGAGAAGCAATATTCTAGTGCTAGCACTAGACAGAACAGAGGGAAGGGTCCTTTGACACTTCCTCAACTCGTGCAAGCTGCGCCTAAGACGGTTCAACAACAAAATGGAGGGAAATGCTTCTTAGCTAACCCTCTACAAAATAAAGAAAAGCACCCTTTGGTCTTTTCTCAAACTTCCCTGGTCTATGACTCAGAGGAAGATATATCAGATTCTATTCCTTTAAACAGAGGTCTTCGGATCTCTGATATCGAAAAGAATACTGATCAAAGAGGCATCTTGCCTACCCCTATCGGGTCTGGTCAAGATCTTCCAACCTTACAAATTTCAAGATCTAAGCAAGAAAAATTGATGGTGTCAAAAACAGAGACACCTGGAGCAGAATTTTCTGATCTACGCTCTTATCTCAATAGGCGTCAACCAGTATCAACTTTGGTGAAACGTAAAAACCCTATGCCAAAGGCCAATCTGTACCAAAAGCCAAAGTTTGAAAAGAAAGATCCAACCACTTATGCTAATGAGTTGAGTACCTCTTTGTATACTCAGGGTACTAAACATCTGAAGAATAGGAGACATGTTCCTAACATCATTAAGGAATATGTTCCTCTGACTTCTTCTCGTCCTGTAGTGGTAACTGATCTCCGAAAACGTCTTACACAAAGATGGAAGATCGCAGGGATGTCTCCTTCACCTTTAAATCACCCTTCAGATTGCTATTGCCTTCATGAAGTCATCATCAAGTGTTGTTGCCAATCAGCTAGACAATCTATCTTCGATCATCTGAACTATGCTTCAACTCCTGAACCTATAATAGAAGATAAAGACGAGCTATTATATGCTTCTGTTAACATGACTTCTCAAGGCACTGGGGGTAAAAAAATGTCCAAGACGTAATACATCTCGTAATCCCAATCCACAATACTTGGATCGGATTCATGCATCCAGTGAAGGGGTCTTTCAATACACTAGATCAAGAAATCAAAATTTGAACCAAGGTATCTTTTATCAAGAAGATCTCCCCATCGCTCATCTAGTAGAGGACTCTTTTTCGGAGTTTAATGCAGATAGTGAAAGTTCTGAATAAACTATCTCGTCAATAGTAGCAAGAGAGGTGACGGCATATACCGTTACAGAAAATCAAGATGCCTCTACTTCAGCCAGTCCGGAGCAACGAATTGTTGTACTAGAGGACAAATTGAAGACCATGGCTGAGATGGTCGTAAGTATGCACATTATAATCGTGGCTCAACACACAGTACCACCGATTATAAACCCTGCCACAAATCCTGAGCTTATAGCATCTTCTGTACCTGTTAATGTTAGTCTGGGGGTACCACCTCCTCAGGTTGCTTCTATACCAATTCAAGCTGATCCCAGTCAGTCTGGTACCGGGGGTGATAATTACCATGCTGTTCCTCCTCCCAACACTTCTAACCAGCCCACCAATTCCCAAACATCAGGAGATGCTAATAAGACTGTAAAACTCTTACGCACTCAGTTTGAGTCCTTCAAGCAGAAGGATGGTCTACAAAGACTGGGCATAAAGCAACCGTATCCTACAGAGTGGAAGGAGGTTCCATTCTCTTCTAAATACAAGCTTCCAACCATTATGTTGTTTGATGGCAGCACTTCTCCAAGTCAGTACATTAATCACTTTAAAGTGATGACTGACCAATTACAGCTAAATGATGCTCTCCTTACCAGTGTTCGTCGGTTGTTTAGCCGGTACAGCATACGATTGGTATCGTAGTTTGCCAGATGGCTGTATAACTTCTTTTGCTGGTTTTAAGCAAATATTCTTGGAATGGTTTTATGAGGGAGTCAATGGCATGACGATGTCTGCCCTCATTAAGATCAAACAAAGGCACAATGAATCAACGGAGAGTTTCATTGAAAGATTCTGTCGTGAGGCACTTAACATGCCTTTAGGAACTCCTTCTACTGTAACAATAGACACATGTAAATCAAACTTGTTGTCTATTATCAGTATGTGGACGAAATCTACACAATTCCAGGATTGGCCTTCTTTTATTGTGAATGCCAAGGCGACAGAGGTCAGTACCAAAAAGTTTAAACAGTTAGGGGTTCAAATGACTCATCCTAACAAAGATGAACATTCTACACCCGGAGGTAATAATCGTCAGAATAACTGCAAGGGTAAAGAAACACTGGCCATCAATCTCAAGGGCAAGGATTTATTGGCTGTCAATGTTGCTCAGACAGCACCTACTCCATCGGCACCACCACAGAAGACACCTCGTCCAAAAGTAGAGTATTCTTTTGACGAAGATGATACTTTAAGCATCTTCGATTACCTGATCAAAAGCAATAAGCTTCAACTGCCAGAGGCAAAACGGCCAGAAGAAGTGGATAAAACTGATTACCCTAAATATTGTGTTTATCACAGATTTATAGGGCATCCAACCAGAGCATGCTACGTGCTCAAGGGCAAAATCCAGGAGATGGTCAACTCTGGAGCGATTACTCTTCAACAGGATGAGAAGACGGTGACTGCTAATATCGTCTCTGTACAGTTTGGTGACTTTTCACCACAACTTGTGCAAGATGGTGTTGTCCCTATTCCAAGGACTAATCTCGAGATCGTGAATCTCCTACCTCCTCAAAATGAGGGTCTTGTTCCACTATCAACAGACAGAGGCGAGATTATATGGATTCATCCAGATCTGGTAGCTGATTTTGAAATGCCTTCCTCTTCTAAGCAAAAGAAGCACTCCAAAACTAAGTCCAAGAACTGCAATATGGTATCTTTTGAACCAGTAGCAGAAGAATAAATTCTAATTAGTACTAGATCAGGGAAATCTTATCTTCGGAAATATCCCGAAACTCAAGAGAATTCTACTCCATCTCTTGATGCTCCTCCTACATCATCTTCTTCTGCTGAGAATATACCATCTACATCCCTGTCGGTGGTTGAACCAACTCCTCCTAAACCGACATCAGCAGATAAGGAAAAACAACCTGTTCGCTTTGACAAAGCATTGAAAAAGTTCTCGTCTCTTGGACTTGAAAAGCTATATAATTTTGACATATTGGCTCAATTGGCCAATACCCCAACAAGATTGTCAATCTTTGAACTCTTACGTCTCTCAAAAGAAACTCGAAAGATGTTAAGTGAATCTTTGATGCAGGCTGATGCTTGTCTTACTTTTTTCAAAAAACCTGAAAAGGAGCCAGTCAGCTGTGCACATTGTCATAGTGTATTTGAACTAATGCCCAATATTACTTTTACACAAGATGACATATTGTTAGAAGACAATCGTCATGACCTCCCTCTCTATTTCATGGGGTATGTGGATACCATGAAATTTGATCGTATTCTGATTGATCCAGGGTCTGCTCTTAGTATCATGCCGAAGTCTTTGCTAGATGCTTTGAAGATTCCAGTACATAACCTTTCTACAACTATCACTGCCATCTTGGGGTTTAATCAAGAAAGAAGTGAACCTTTGGGGAAGATACGCCTAAAACTTCAAATTGGCAATCTTCGTACAAAGGTGACTTTCTATGTAATTGACAATCATGGCTCATACAATGCTTTGTTAGGAAGACCATTTCTCCATGAACACAATATTGTACCTTCTACTCTTTACCAATATTTCAAATATGTGGATAGTAATAGAGAAGTCCAAAAAGAGGTTGCAGATCTGAATCCTTTCAAAGGAGTTGAAGCATACTGTAACGATTCTCGCATGTACAAGGAGGAATTCATGAAGGTGGTACTGGCAATGGATACAGATAAAGAACAAAAGTGTATACCAAATAATACTCTGGTGATCCCTGTCAAAGGGCGTACTTTCTGTCCTCAGTCGTCCAAACCACTGACTATCTATCTTCCTTCCCATGAGAAACAGCTTCCTGGTGATAGTAAGGAACAAAGGGAGCTCACCTCTTCTGAGCCGCTTGTAATCGACCTTCGTCGTAAGAAGCCCCCTCCTCCTTCTCGTTCTTCTTCTCCCCCTCTTGTCATCAATCTGATTAAGCCTGCTAAGGCTAAAGTTCCTGTTGTAAATGATGATGTAAAAATTAATAAAGTATCTCCTTTGCAGTATACTGATGTCTCTTACTATACTCAATGTTACTTAGATATGTTAGATAGCTTTAAACCACTTACAATAGGAGTCATATCATCTCTACGAATTATGGTATCCTTGGATTCAATACAAGAGTCGTACTTCTTAGTACCGTCTCGAAAGAAAGATGAAAGGCCTATATTCTTCAATAAAAGAGAGGAACAAAAAATTATGCTCTATAATGATAATAGAGATGATACAGGAAGGCTACAATTACGTCGCTATAGTCCATAATCCAAAACAATCATCCGTAAAATGGGCTATGATTTCAGAACAGGCCTCAACAACGGTAAGGGAAGACAAACTCCTATTCGTATTTCTTTTCCAAAAGGAAAATCACAACAATACACAGTAAAACGAAGCGGGGACTAGGTTATGCTTCACCACTTCCAACTCCAGAACCTTCTGAATCTGATGATGAAGAATGATCTAACTCTTCTGATTCTATCTCATGGGATTCTGATACCAGTATTGGTCATGTTCATAGGGTTATAGTATCTTCTAACATGGTGTCTGCCGAATTCTCGGAAGATGATGAAGATGACATTGAAGAAGCTCCTGAAGTGGACCCTTGGGCACAAAGGATGGACAATCAGTAGGAACTTCATTTTGAACAACGAAAGCCACCTACTGAAGATCAACTAGTCCAAATCGATATTAGAGAGAAGGGCGTATCACGACCAATCTTTATTAGCAAAAATCTTTCAGAGAATGATAAACAAGAATTAATTCACCTTATTCGTGAATATATTGATGTCTTTGCCTGGAGTTATGAAAATATGCCAGGATTAGATCCTCAAGTCATAACTCACAAACTTAATATCTTGCCAAATGCCAAGCCGGTCAAACAATAACAACGGCGATTCAAGCCCGAAATGATGGATGCAATTGAAGATGAAGTCAAAAAGCTCATAGCTTGCAGTTTTATCAGAGAAGAACAGCATCCTGACTGGGTAGCCAACGTTGTACCAGTTTTAAAGAAAACCGAAAAGGTTCAAATTTGTATAGACTTTCGGGATCTCAATGATGCTTGTCCTAAAGACGAATTTCCTCTCCCAATTACTGATGTCATGATCGACAATACATGTGGATTCGAACGAATTTCTTTCATGGATGGGTTTTTTGGATATAATCAAATCCAGATAAATCCTGAAGATGAAAAGCATACTTCGTTTCGTACTCCTCATGGAGTATACTGTTATACAGTCATCTATTCGGTCTTAAGAACGCAGGTGCAACTTACCAACGGGCTATGAGTACTATCTTTTGAGATCATTTGCGAATGACCGTCGAATGCTATGTTGACAAAAGTCGTCTAAAGGAAGATCACATTCAAGATTTAAAAACTATTTCAATCTAATGCGCCAGCATCTTTTCTTCGAAAACTGAAGTGACTGTTCATTCATTCACTTTCTTTGACTTATCATTCATTTTGCATTTATTGTCTCTTGTTTTAAATAATATGAATTCACGTCCTTTACACC
This sequence comes from Iris pallida, assembly GCA_029216955.1. Lineage (NCBI taxonomy): Eukaryota > Viridiplantae > Streptophyta > Magnoliopsida > Asparagales > Iridaceae > Iris > Iris pallida. Next base: position 14,327,132 of record JANAVB010037417.1, read on the forward strand.
TCTGAATTCTGATTATTTACATCAGCAACTTGTCACATCCTTATTACCTCTGATAAAGTTGTCTATTAAAATAACAATATTACTAAACTTTATATTCTGCCACGTCCACATTACCTCTGAACAGATATAATGAATATTGTCATTTTCTAAATCAAGAAATATATCATGTCCAGTACCTCTGAATATATTTTCTATTCTATTACTTATATCTATAACAAGATATGCAACAAGTGATGGAACCACATAAAAAAGTCTTCATTATTTCTTTTTTTTTTGCAAGAAAAGAAAAAGAGTAAAAGAAAGAGACAATAAAATTTGCTTATTTACTCTGAAGGATAGGTGATAAGTTCTGCAATTTGTTTCTTCAGAACTTGAATTCTTTCGTCACGAGAACCTAGCACTCTCTGTCTAGCTTCGACTCTTCCTGATTCAGGATCAAAAGGTTGTAGAGCAGCTGTCTGGCGTGTTAACTCTTCATTCTGAAGACGTTCAAATTCTTCTTTTTGATGCTTCAGAGACTCCACTTGAGTAACAGCAGCTTGGTGTAATTGATTTTCTTGTTCTAAGTTCTGCTTAACATTTTGAAGTTCTGCGTGAAACTGAGCAATTTTAGCCTCTAAATCAGCAGCATTTTTCTCTTCTTCTGTAGCCTTAGTCTTGTGACTCTCGGCAATAACAGTTGCATAAGAGATTTGGATGTCTAACTCGGAGGATTGTCTAGTGAAAGTCAACAAAAATGCTTCAAAATTGGCTTTACTAATTGCTGCTTCTCGAGCCATAGTTTCATATTCTATGTCTACTAATTGCTCGATGTCTCCTCTTTTTATCTCCTTATAATCTTTAATCGAGCTCTCCAATTCATCCAAAATGTGTTCCAAAAATGTCGCCTGAGCATTGTCCCCTTGGCTTTGGATACCTCGGATTAAAAATGTAGAGGGAGTTCTGATAGTACTAAAAGGGACATCCTTTCTTTCCATCACTATATAAACTAAGGGTTCTAGAGATGTAAAAAAGACTTTCGTAAAGGAGGCCACCATAAACTTGCTAGTTGCCATGGCTCCTGGAGTGGCTACTATGTCTGCAGGAATTTTCACAGTTTCAGTAGGTGGAGGAACTTCATCTGGAGGAGCACTAATATGAGAAGAGCTTCCCTCCCCTGCCACAGTTCCAGTAGGTTCTTCTGTAAATCACATATGTCATTTATGTTAGTCACATATAATGTTGAAGGTGCTAAAATAAGTTGATCATACTTAGAAATTTACCTGAGCTGGGTACATTACCAGGAGTCTCAACAGCTTTAACTGTCTCGGACTGGAGCTTCGACAGAGTCTCTACAGACATGGTAGCCTAACTACTCCCTGCTCCCGATTCAGTCTGAGGTGGCAGAGTTACTGGAGTTTCATTTACTAATTATGCTGCCACCCTAGACATCTCAGGCTGCTCAGTGACCATGGGTTCATTAACCTCAGGAGGATTGATATGTTCCTCATCATTAACTGCATTCTCCTCGTCTTCAGCAACTGGGAGTTCTTGTGATGATAGTGCACTCACTAAAGTTTGTTTTTCTTTAGTGATGTTGTTCCAATCATCATCATAAGTCTCATCATCAAAATCGCAACCGGTCAATGCGTCAATCATTGCCTCTTCTGAATGAGTAGATACTTGAGCTTGTGAAGTATCTTGTGGAGGCAAATCCTGCTTTGGAGAGGAGGCTTTTGGACTCAGGGGAGTTGGAGATGGAATTGTTATCCCTGCCACCGTAAGTACATTGGCAGGAACATTTACTGTCATGGTGGTAACAGGAGGCTGGACATCTGTTGAAGTAACCAATATAAAGAAGAGCAATTTAGATATATATCTTTGATAAAAATTAACATATGAGGATATGTCACAATTTCGATATTACCTTCTTGAGATGGTTCTTCTTCAGTAATTAATAATTTCCTTCTGACTTCTTTGGGTATTGATATGTCTGGCTCTGTAGCAACTCCAGCACGATCACTCTCTGTATCAATTAAAGAAGTAGAAGTTCCTCCCTCTATGATTTTCCCTGATTTTCAAACAGAAGGAGTGATATCCTTTTCTCCAGAGGAAGAACTAAGAAGCATCTGTTTCGATTAAGAACGAGTTGTTCTCGTAGTCACTGGTTCATTGATAACCAGTGACGTTCTTTTTTTCTTCTCCGGAGCCCTTGGAGAATTGGATGTATTATCTCGCTGAGGAGAGGTCGTCGTCTCCTTAGTTTTTCTCTTCTTCAAACCCTTAACAGGAGATTTTTTCCTTCCGCACCTTTATGGATATGTCTAGAGGATCTTGAACTGGATCAGCATAGTTTATTAAAATTGATGCCTCCAGAAGTACATCGACAGGATCTTTGTCTTCTACGTCCCGAAAAGACTGAAGAGTACGTTTTCTTTGTTTAAATCTCTTTTCAGTCGCGAAGCTGTCTACAGGATGGAAGTTTTTAGCGAATGTGTTCGTTGAAGTATAGAAATTTGCGTATGAATATAACATACGTGGGCCTTATGGAAGATGGTAAGGCATGGAAAAAATAGCTTTTGTGCCCCGGGCGTTGTAATAACTCCAACCCCGGCCCTAGCCCCATCAATGAGATAACCCTTGGCTTGTAGGCAAGTGGTTGCATTACCTACATGAAGCTGATCATATCCAAACTGTCGTACAAATCGACTCGACAAGTACGGTTCTAAATAGAATTCTTCTTCAAATCTATAGACCAAGTGAGAAGGCCGGATCACCTTAAGCCATGAAAAGATGTTTGGGCTTAAACGAAGTATTTCTTCAGTTAAGTCCATCATTTGTGGAGGCATAGTTTCATACCCTGGAGGAGGTCCAACACACTGAAAATTCCATCCTGATCTACGGTTCAAGGCAAATCTGCACTCTGAAAGAGCAGTATATTGCCAGTGAGCATTAGCGAAGCACCCAATGAAGTCTCCATCAACTGTTTCTATATCAGGGTTCATCAAACAAGGATGGTGTAGCATTAACCACCCGAACAAATAAGTATATGGCATTTCAGTGCGGGGAAAATCCGACCGAGCATCCTTATCATGCAGCATAGTATCCACAAAAGAACGCAGTCCTGCGTTCAGGCGGCATGTCATAGCTGATAAGAGATCCATCTTGTACCCAAATACAAGACGTGTTGCAGCGAACAGGACACCCCGATAGAATCTGTCAACTGTAATGGCTTCCGGAACTATAAAACGTCGTAGCCATAAAGATAGAAAATCCGCTAGCTGGACTTCTTGAGACATAGGTCTATAACCCTGTCTAAGGTAACTCTGGAGAACATCGCCAGCCTTACTCGGACCCGAGTCCTCAGCTAATGTGACATCTTCGTGATTATGTTGTTCCATCATATATTGCGTCTCACTCCTATCAAAGGGTTCGAAGAAACTAGGAGCACATGCTAGACTGTCCAGTGGCTTGTCCTCTCCTACGTGACCCAAGAACATATATGGCATCCATTTGGTGACGAGCAAGTACCCGCAGTGGCACTTTTGTAGTAGAGTGAGCAGATTTTGTAGTGACACATCAATTCTAGGAAAACTGTGATCATCTGGGGATTCTCCTCTGCCAGAGCATCCAATTCATCATTGGTGGGTATATACTCTTCATATGGATTATCACCCATTGGTAGGCGAAAGATATATTCCATCTCGTTAAGAGCAAATCCCACTTCTCCATGGGGAGTCATGAAAGTCCCAGTGCTTTCATTATATCTCTCTATTAGAGCCAAGAACATATGAGGATTCGGGCGAATGTCGTATACTGTAGTGCAGATGGCATTGTAGAGGCCCAGATCATTGAGCTTGTCTTTGAATTCATCCAAAATCTATATAGACAAGCTGCTCCAGTGCTTCATCTCTGGGTTTACCAGACCTGTCATACGCATAGCGCGGTCTGGATATCTTCCTTCAACTTTTGCAAATATATTTTCAAAAATAGGTATTCTGACCGGAAGAAGCAGGAAAGAATCCTCGGAAGGAATACAGCTCGGCCTTAAACCTCTTAAATGTATACTATATCTTTCAGAAGTGCTGTAAAAGAGGTCCCTGTTCCTCGGACCTAATTTATAACAGATTTTGCCAACTCTTGCTTGCTGAAGGGGAGTCAGATTCCATGGCATCCTTCTAGGATAGATGGCAAAAGCATATTGGGATAATGCCATAGACCTTGATATTTCTGTTAGGTATATGGCTTCGTCCTCCTTTAAGAAAGCTCTCATCTCTTTTCTTGCCTTAGGCTGGGAAGTCTTCTTGATGGCATCCCCGAATAAAAAGGCAGGTTTCTTGTAGACTATAGTATCCAGGCTCTGAAGGGGTTCACCGTTCATTAAGTTCAACAGGGTTTGATTATCTTGATTTATGAGTAGAGTCCTTCGTGCTTCAGGACCGTCGTATTGAGGGAAAGTGACATGAGACAAATTCTTCCTATACTCCAGGACATTGAATGCTGAAGCAAATCTTTCAGCATTTCGGTCTTCTCTAAGATCAACTGCAAAGAAATACATGAACAAGAAAGTTATAGGCAACAAGCATGTGCAGACTTTATAGAGAGGAAAAAAATAAAATTGGACAACAGACTATCAAGTTGCGCAACATCTTAAGTTGCGCAACATCTTAGGTTGCGCAAACAAATGAGTTGCGCCACGTCCTGAGTTGCACGACAACTTTAGTTGCGCCACTTATTGTGTTGCACGAAACTTTAGTTACGCCATATCTTAGGTTGCGCCACATACTGAGTTGCGCTTCAACTTAATTGTGCAATATTTTTGATTGCACAAAAAGCTAAGTTGCGCAACAACATGCGCAACACAGTTCATAAGAACGAACAGTGTTGAAGCAACCATACCCTAATAAGGGGTGGCGCAAAGCTCGTGATGCGCCATACTCTAAAAAGAGGGGCACAAGTTAGTATGAGGATCGAACATGTTCCGGTGATCGTCTTTAAATCACCTTCCAGTGCTGGGTTGGCCATCTCTCGTCGAGAGGAGGGTGGCGCATACTGTAGTGCGCGAACCGACATGATGTGGGTCGATAAGGTGGCGACGCCTTTTCCTTTGTTGGCGACAGTCTTTTTGGGGGCCATTGCGTCGGGAAGATAGTCAAAGAGAAGAAGGCAAGATCTCGAAGAATTTTATCAGGGATTAAAATAGAAGTAAAGAATTTAAGTCGGCTAATCAAGGGTTATTTATAGCCTAAAGAGACAGAATCCTAACAGTCACCCCCAAGTGTGCCTGAAAAATTATAACTGATTGTAACAGACTGCGCGAGACTGGCGCAACTTGACTCAGTCAAAACATTTATAAATTCAAAGTATTTCAAAACTTTGAAATGTTTTTAAATTTTGAAAACTTTGAAGGGGGTCTTGTAGGGCCTAAAAATCAAGTTGTGACATGTACTATTCAGCAATCAAGTTACGCCTCAAAAATTAAGCTGCACCATTGATATGAAGCTCAGAGATCAAACTGCGCCACTGATTAGGTTGTGCCATATATATCAGACTGCGCCCAGTCACATTGCGCCAAAGTCTACGTGGCGTCTGATAATTAATGGCCATCATTACCTGACAGTACTGACAATTGACAATACAGAAAATAAAGAAAATCTCTTCGAATCCCTCGAATTATGCCGCTCGAGGAGATTGGATTGACAGGTGTCCTGTACGTCTTGTGAGTTGTGCCTAGGCGCAATCTAAACAAATTTCTTAGTTGCGCCTTGGCGCAACCCCATCAGGCGCAGTTTGACTCGTTGACTGAAGTTCGCGCAACCTGATGAAGTTGAGACAACTTACATTCTAAAGCAGGATGACGTGGCGCACATGCCACTAATCTCTCAAGACGTGTCTACTATTCTGTACACGACCACGCGCATCTCAATCACATGATGCCATGCGTCTAAATACAGTTAGTACACGATTGTTAATTGAATGAAAGTTGGCACAACATCAGGTTGGCGCAACCCAATGTGGCACAATCTAGCCTCACGTACATCAGAATAACTGCTAAAACAGTTATTTTCAGAACTCTATAAATAGAGTTTCCAATCATTGTTAAAGCAACGGAGAGATCAAGTACTCTTGTAAAAATTGCTGCTGCATTCTCCAAAGGCTCTAGTCTTCAAGTTTACATAGTCCAAGGTATAAAGTGATCGTCTTCTGATCAGATTCCTACAGTTGTACTTCTCCAAAATTCAAATTGTACTCTTGTACTCTTTTTAAAAGTTTGTAATAGAACAACTTTTTTGTTTTTGCAAACAAGGCTGACCAAGTCCTAGCTGCCCAGATTTGCTGCAACAAAATCCTAACAAATTGACAGATGGCGGCCAAAGAGCGGGTCTTCACGTGCTAATTAGCCACGTGGCTACAGGCCGTCTATGCGGCTCAACACATATACCACTATATATAGCAGGGTGCCATACCCCTGCAAAAGGCTGGCAACCTTCAAAAAAGCAATTTCTTCAAGAGCTAAGGATTGCGTCAGATAGTCCACGGAGTAAGGCAGAGTTGATAGCACTTTCCCGAGCCTCCACCGTCACCCTCCAAAATCAAAACTAAACAATTGCACTTAGATTGTTTCCTAGGATTTCTTTCTAGGCTCTTCTTTGTACAAACAAGTTTGTAATCAATTTCAGTGTTCTGTAATACCTGTCTTTGATTTTTTATGGCAAACACGATAGCGACTCTGCTGGGGACGTCCTTCTCTTCTGATGAGAAGTTGGTGACGCAATCTGACGCGTCCAAGCTCGGCGCTGCACAGCAAATGCTTGTGGTTCGTTTTGACTAACAAGCTTTCGAAGAATTGATCTCTGAAGGGAGCGCCAGCCCGTCACAGAAGCGAGCCAATCCTAAGAGGACTCGCAGGACGTCGGTGCGTAAAACTGTTGCCCCCAACCAAGTTCTCGAAGAAGTTCCGACTTGTAACACCCAGTTTCTGAAATGAGGGTAATTTTGAAATTATAATTATTATTTATTTGTATTTATATCACATTATGATTTTTGGTGATTTTTGATCAATTTAAAACTGTTTTAGGTCATGGCTTATGATTTTGATGCCTTGCTAGTATAATCTGAGAGACTGTTTGACCTAGAGCCTAATCATGTCATTAGGATAATTTATTTTTACTTTTGAGCATGAGGGTATTTTGGTTATTTGTCCTCTTTGAATTATTTTATGATTTATTGCATTGGTGATTGTTAATTTTGACTTTGACTACATGTGACTTAAGAGACTAACCTAGAAGCTAACCCTAGTTATGGTTACTTGGTAGACAATGGTGTGACTCTAGTCTAACTTAAGTTAACCTTATCCTAGCCATTAGAATCTAGTTTCAAATAGGAGGAATAGAATAGGTACATTAATTTCATGACTTATGATTTTAATTCCATGACTAGTGCAATTAGGCCCATAGCCCATTAGACTAAACCCTAACCCTAATTTTTTACTTTATGACCAGCCACTAGGGCTCCCCCTTCCCTATAAATAATCTCTTCCTTGTTCTTGCCTCTTTTATTAATTTTCCAAGTTTTGAAGAAAGAGGTAAAGAGCCATCTTTCCCAATCCATAACTTTCTTATTTCAAGTCCTTTTTGGCTCAAATCTTTTACATTAGGTTCTAATCAATTCCTACTTTACGTTCATGGAGAGAAATCTCAGGTTTAAAGCAATTTGGAGATCTTGGCTAGCAAGGAGATTTCCTCCTTTTTGAAGCTTTTCATTGAAAGCTCAACCAATAGGTAAACCCTCACAATCACCATTAAATTTTGATTTCTTTGCATGAGTGCATAGCCCTAGGAGTCCTCTAGCAGCTAGCATAGGTTTGGTGTCGAGTCGTGTCAATTTCTTGTTCGTATCGGACACGTATCAGTTTTTTGCTGTTGTGTGTTTGTTAAAATGCCACAAAGGTTTTAAAATTGATATTTTTGAAAAGTGTTTGAAGAGATTTGTTGTCTTATATATATATATATATATATATATTGATTTTATGATAGACTGAGCACGAATCCGTGTCCTTGTTGTGTCCAAATCCATGTTGGACACGCTGCACACTGGCTCGGTTCAGTGCCCTGCTGCTCGGGGTTGACACAGGACACGACACAGAGTATCAGGTCATAATTTTTGGTGGACACGGGGGCCTAATGACTGACACCATGCACGTAAAATTTGAGACATTTTTATCAAATGGTTTGAGAGAAAATCGACCCGCACTGGTTATACGCAGGGACTGTACGCGCACAAAAATGCGTCTGATACGCGTGTCGTATCACGCGTATGCGTGTTCACCGTATCTTGGGTTGTGTCGCTTGTATAAGCCTATATGTGGGGTACACGTGGACACGAGCATGAGACGTGTCGTGCCTCGTGTCGCGTCCACGAGAGCGTGGATTCGCTGTACGAGACAGTACAGTCTGTGCGTACGTTGTGTGTTTTCAAGCACTTGGACACTTCGTGTCCTATTTTCTGGACACGAATGCATCCCTATGACACGTACACGTGTGCACTTCATGATGGCACAATTAATTTGACAATTATTGGGTTTTTCCTATGTCAATTTAGGGTTCGAGCCAATTACTGATACATATTTTTACTGATTTCTGATTTTGTGTTAATTTTTTATTTTAATTGTTTGATTAATGATTTAATTACCAGATTAACTCATCTACACATGTATTGGATTACTGATTAATGTTGGTTGCATGTTTTAGTTGAGGATAACAAGGTTTTTGGATTTCGAAGGGTTTTCTGATGTTGAACTGCTATACACTGTTAGCTAACCTGGGAACACTTCACACCCTACCCAACTATTTACTGATGACACACACTGGAAATCTGAGTTACACATTGTACCGATTCAGTTTTGGGTTGTTGTATAATCGAATGGATGATAAGATTGGTTGATAGTTCATGAGAATTAATGAACAGTGGGTGATTTTGATTTATAGTTGTATGAATGCATGAACGTCATGTTAAGTGAAGTTGGATTGAATGTTAGGAAATTGATAGTTCAGTCCACTTGGACATATATTCAGTTCCCTTGTTATCAGTCCATATTTTGCCTTGATAACAGTCCATACTTGATATCAGAGTTGATGTTAGGCTTGAATGGTTGAGAGGTACCCTGAGAATTCCCTTTGCTGCTACCACATGCACTCTCAAACACTAAAGCACTCACTCACTCACTCTCTACACACATGTATTGACTGTAACCTGTGACACTCCCTACATATATTGACTGAAATCTGAAAACTGAGAACATGGTGTTCTCCTACACACACACACAAAACTGAAACGTACTGCCCTGTATCAGGGGTATCCACCTATGCATTGGTCTGCCCATGTGAGTTGTTCATTATTTTATTCACTGCACTGTTGTGCTCAGTCAAGCACACATGAAGCAATTCCATTTCAGGTTTAGAGTTTAGTTCATATAGCCAGGAAATTTCACATGCTGACCCCCATTCTCTGTTTTCCTAAACATATACCCACAAAAATGTATCCATACACACTCTGAAAACTGTTGAAACCTGGAAATGTAGTCCTTTACATGTATGCACATATACCCTTACACACACTCACACATCTAATTCATTTACACACATGCATATGCCTAAACTAAGAACCACAATTTCTTGAATTCATTCACTCACCCAAGACACACACACATATATGCACACACACATGTCACTCTGTCACCCCCATTTTCTGTTCTACGTATTTCCAGTGTACGTATACGGAAATCCTGACATGTATTTTATTTTTCTGCCTGGCTAGCTAATTTCAGTTTAATCATGATTAGGTTCATCATGGCATGTAATGGTTTAACTTAGTTTATTTTGGGTTGGCTTGGTTTATTCTTTGGTTCATCATGTTAAACCCATCACCATCCCCCTTTATAACCCACCTAACTTTTCTCTCTCCTCCACTTTCTCATTTACTCCTTCCTTCTCCATTAAACCCACCACCAACCAAGAACACCCCTTAGGCAAGTGCAACTTGCTTCCATAAGAGAACCCATTTTTATTGTTCCAATAGCTTCTTCTCATGTTTCTAAGACACATTAGAACTTGTCATTTTCCATTTTGAGGCTTTAATTCTTGTAGATCTAGAAATTGGTCATTTTTGGATTTTGGTGGTTTTGATCTATCAAACTTCTTTATTTTCGGATTTTGATGGTTCCATGTTGAAGATAATTTCATTCTACCCAATTTTGACCATTTGAAAGTTGGATTTGGACTTGTTTTGACTAAGTTATGGATTTTTGAAGCTATGGATTCAACCATGGAGTTCTTGCTAATTTTGGAGAAGACAGTGAGCAGTGTGCACGAGCTTTTTAGCTTGCGCCACTGAGTTGCGTGCGCTCTTTAGCGCAGCGCAGTCTGACTCGTGTGCAGTCTCAGTCTGACTCGTGCGCAGTCTAGCCTCTTGCGCAGTCTGACTCGTGTGCAGTCTGACTCGTGCACAGTCTGACTCGTGCGCAGTCTAGCCTCTTGCGCAGTCTGACTCGTACGCAGTCTGACTCGTGCACAGTCTGACTCGTGCGCAGTCTAGCCTCTTGCGCAGTCTGACTCGTGCGCAGTCTAACTCGTGCGCAGTCTGACTCGTGCACAGTCTGACTCGTGCGCAGACTGACTCGTACGCAGTCTAACTCATGCGCAACCTGAGGTATGCGCAATCTAGCCTCGTGCAGTCTAGTGCCTGGCACAACATGACTTGGCCTGACTCTTCCTGGCACAACTTGACCCGACCTTGTGCATTTTAGTGATTGGCACCCCTAGTGCCTAGGCGCAACCTGATGTTCAGGCGCAACTGGACTTGACCCTACTTGCCTTGGCGCAACCTGTTACCCTGGCGCAACTTGGCTAATGCCACTTGTTGGCCATAGTACCCCTTGGTCCTCCCCCTTGGGCGTATTATGTCCCCACATCCCCCTTTTTATGATTCTTTGCACCCATTTTATATCCTTACGCCTTTTGATATAAACTCGACATGAACCCGATGTGATCATGACATTATTTATGAATGTTAATCTGGACACGGCTTAGTGATGGAATTGCATGATCAGTGACCCGTTGTGGTGCACTTGCATAAACACGAAATGGCATTATGACCTTACAGGAAAGCTCTTGATAGTGACCCGTCGTGGTGCACTCTTGACAAGTAAATTGACATGATAATTCTTTATGGTGGTCCATTGTGACGCACCCTTGCCTTGATAAGTAATCTTGATAAGTAACATGACATGATGGTGACCCGCCGTGGTGCACCCTTGACATGTAATCTTGACATGATAACCTTGATACGCTGTTAGCTAACCTGACATGCTAAGTGAATTCTTGACACCGTGGGTGATTGTATCGAATATGCTTGTATAAGCAACCAGTCTTGTCTCGCATCATGTCTAGGACATGCATCCCTGGTTACCACGGTCAGGGATTCATACTGAATCTGACTAGGTTAATGACTAGATTGATCACGTAGAGCATATAGAGAGGTATTCCGGCTACAAGCAATCCCGTTATCTGGGCGCCTTCCTTGATGGACTTGTAGCCTACCGACGAGTAGGGCACATTTCCAGCTCACTGCTATGTGGGGCACTACATGAAATGATTACTATGCACACTGTCATGTGTTGCATCCAAGTCACCTAACAAGACGTGATAACTCTAATCTTGAACCTTGCGTCTGGATAACCTAGATAGTCTGCAGGAATTGTGGCCGTAGGCGTACCTCATTGCATCTTGCTAGTAACTAAGCTTGTGATAACCCTAGTTAGTTAAGTATCAAGCCGTACTCTTTGCTTGGCCATAAATGATGGATGGAGTCCTATCTTGTCTAGTCTTGCCCAGATCCGGTTCATGGATATCTCCGGACATGCTTGTTTATGCTTTACTTTATCGATAATTGGTTCGAAGCTAAGTTCTGTTCAGGTGAAGGGTTACAACCCCGGTCCTTGTTTGGTTTACGGGTTGTAACTTGGTTACCGGAATAGTCCTCTAGTTATCTTATCGTTTATCATCCTGTTTTCTTTAACTTATGTCTTATGTTATTTCACCTATGACTTTATGTGCTGACATGCTGGTTTTAGTTCTTAAGTGAAGTCCCCTTTGTGGCACTTGCTCTTTCTGGGGTCTGACCCAGCTGGTTTTGTATGACCAGATTTCGGAGCAGCTACCGAGGATCTCCTAACTTTCCTGCTAGATGGAGAACACTAGAAGGAATCCCGGCAACGAGTGGGTTTTTGTTTTGCTCTTCCACTCCCTTGTAAAAATATTCTTTTGAGACGTTTAGCCGCCGAGCAAGTGTTAGCTCGTTTGCAACTTTACTTACTATCTGCCTACGGGCTGTAGCATGATTGACAAATCCTAGGGTTGATCATGTATGACTAAAACTCTTGCTAGTCTTCGTATTTTATATGACTAGCTTCATGATCATCTGAATATGTAATGTATGGGACGTCTTACCTTGTATGTCTGATGATCTACCATCTTGTTATATCTACTTTTTGCTTGAGATTGAGACACTAGGCTTGTTATTGACCTTAAGAGACTGATGGCTTGTAGTAAACCCTCATGCATCTAGACAGCCGTGACCGTATTGCGAGGTGAGATTCACTTCAATGTACGTAGCTGGCTGTGTATATCCCCCGCTCTCCAGTATTCTGGTTCTGGGGCGTGACACACTCTACACATTGCATCCTTTACACTCACACATTGCCTAACATTGATGCCTTACCTATTTTGCCTATGATTGAACAGAACATTACACACAAGTTCTGAACATTGTATTTGTATACACTACACCTACCTACATATGCACCCCCCTTACACCATTATGTGTACACACACTATGATATGCATGTATACATGTACTTTCACTCTTCCTCTTTCACTCTCTATATATATATAGTGTATATGTACATGAATGCTTGATTAGGATTATTTAGTATTGTGATACCTTATCTATATCCAGGTATATATGTATATGTTAATCTAGTACCTATACCTATATAGCTACCCTATATGTACAATTTTATATATATATATATATATATATATATATATATATATATAAATATATAAAATATATATATATATATATATATATATATATATATATATATATATATATATATATATATATATATATATATATGTGTGTGTGTGTGTGAATGTGACATATCTTGATTTGTATAATATATGCATATATAGTTTTGTTATATGTGAGGTATAGTTTAGACTATGGAACTAGACTAGTGTGGCTTGTATGGTATTTTGGTTAGAGACCTAGATTGACTTGTTCAGCCTAGGTTAGACCAACCTAGACTAGTTTAACCTTGTTTGACCATGTTTGACCTAACTAGACTAGACTTGACATAATTTAACTGTTAGGTTGACTAGTTGACCAAGAGTTGACTTTAACCTAGATTGACCTAGAAATTATGTAGATTACATTGTAAACATCATTTACCATGTTTTAAACACATTATAACCTGTACTGCTCTATTTAGGACATTGTGACTCCGGTACAGACATCTGATATTATACTACTCTTTTCAGAGTATCAGGCGAGTACATTCTCTGATAGTTCTCTCATTTACTTGTCAATTACTGTACTTCAGTTCTAGTTAGTTGTATGTGATTCTCTGTTACAAACATGTATTGTTATTTTTAAATTTATGTATACGACACACATACTTTACTTGTCTTGCCTCTACCATTCGAATCACCATTCGAACAATTCGAACCACTTATTAGCATCTTCATGTGCTGGTTGGACTTGTATTCGATTGATGTGTCGGATTATGGATTCACTTGTATTAGAATGGGCGGGGAGATACTGATTAGACATGTGAACATTCCTACTATTCGAACCACCCCTCTGTGAATGATATTCGAACGATAGCCATCCCACACTTGGCCAGGTGTACGGTGTGCCGTATTACCCTTAGCCGTTTACATGTCTATCTCAGTATTTTAAAACACACTTGGAGAATTTATTCGAATCATTGTTAGAACATCATGTGAATCATTATTCGCACCACCTTATTCGAATTACCTTATTAGAACAATGATTAGAATCACATTCGACTCATCTTGTATTAGACTCACATTGGGATTACACTCGACTTATATTGTACTGTCTGGACTCATCATGTTACTCTAGTTCAGATATATTTTATTTTACAGTCTTTATTGCCATGATTCTTCTCTTGTTTTAGTGACTTACTTTTCTTGTACCTTATCTGTCTTTCTATACCATCATTTGAATATAAACTGTCATGTTCATCAATACAACTGTCTATAACTGCTTTATAGTTCTCTGTCATTTACTTGGGTTTTCTAGATGAGATTGTGCTCGTTTCTGTCCTGACTGGACCTGTTGAAAATATTACAGATACTTGCGCTGAGGATACATTCCCTACATATTATGGACCCGGAGACGGGACGGCTACCTGTCACGACCCGCACCCGTTTTTTTTAAACGGATACGAGACATGTCCAAGCCAGCCCACGCCACAGTGTCGGCGCTAGAACGCTGTCACGGCCATGAAGATCAAATCACAAAATAATGCTCATTTACATAATTAATTTAACTTACAATATTTATAAGTTTTATATTTGCAGAAAAAATATAAACTTGTACAATTATTTGAATGACTACAACACCACTATCTAGCTAGCCTTTAGGCTTTTGTCCGCAAGTATACTCGTCACTCCCAAGCTAAGTGAATCCACGGCTAACCTGAAAAATATTGGTTTCCAGTCAGAAATGGAACGAGCACAATTCACTGAATGCAGTTTCAATAAATGAAAATGACTATAAAACAAAGGTTAGACATCAATCATGAGTTTTGAAAATAAACTGTAAATACGAAAAACCAATAGCAAATAAATAGACACAAAATACTTTTTCCAACTGTTAGAAGTACCTTTGATATGTGATCAGTCTGGGACACTACACCGCACGGTCTACGATGTCTACTTGCATGAAAAATAAGCACTGTCTACGATATCTACTTGCAGAAAAATAAGCACTGTCTACGATGTCTACTTGCAGAAAAATAAGCACTGTCTACGAGGTCTACTACAGAAAAATAAGCACTGTCTACGATGTCTACTTATAAAAAAATAAGCACTGTCTATGATGTCTACTTGCAGAAAAATAAGCACTGTCTACGAGGTCTACTGCATAAAAATAAGCACTGTCTATGGTCGGATCACACATCCTTGGTACTTCTCATTCCCGACTCAATAATTTATAAAAATCACATAACCAATGGCCAATCAATGAAATATAGTAAAGATCAATATCGAAATGCAGACAATAAACTGTACTCGCCTGTGATCCTTTGCTGGTGAAACCGATAGTCTTGATGAGTCCAGGGTAGTCCGATTGGCTAGGTCGACGTGAAGGAATCGCAAAGAGAT
The DNA here is from genome assembly GCA_029216955.1 of Iris pallida. Classification (NCBI taxonomy): domain Eukaryota; kingdom Viridiplantae; phylum Streptophyta; class Magnoliopsida; order Asparagales; family Iridaceae; genus Iris; species Iris pallida. The sequence continues at coordinate 14,342,584 of JANAVB010037417.1, forward strand.
ATAATACGATTAGATTGGTCATAATCAGGAACGATATAATCTAAGAGAGAATTTTAAAAATGAATTATCTTAATAGAAAAATACATTTATTTAAAAAAACATTATACATTATTTGAAAATGATATTGTATTTAGTTAAAGTAATAAATAAAACTAGGAAGATATTCTAAGGTTAAAACTGAATTTTTGAATATAATGACTCCAATTTATTTACTTTAGCAATAATATATATATAAGCCCAATGTAATCCACATTATTTTGAAACCTAGTAATGTGGGCTTAAGGCCCAATACTATATTTGTAAGAATATAATTTAGAGATATTTAATTAAAACCAATAACAATTTATGAAAATAACTTAATACTATCAATAATAATGCTAATAATAATGATTAAATAATACTTAGCATATCTGACCTATACACTATACACTGGTATTATCAGTAAAATGAAATGATAATCAACTAACCAATATTTGGACAAAAATCATAATAAATTATTCTAACATCACTACTGGTCCAATTCCTAATATATTCTGAGTGTTGGCCCAACACTCAGCCCAACCAAACACTGGCTTCCTTCTCTTACTCGATGAAAACGAACTTCGAAGCATGTATGCTGCTGCTGCTGTTATTCGTTTTCAGAGGAACCAAAGACAAAAGAAAGGAAAAGGGGAGAGAGAGAGAGTCAATCAATTCCCTTTTCCTTTCTTTCCTTTTTTTTGAGAGAGAGGGAGGGAACCAGAGGCAGATAGAGAATGGGGAGAGAGAAGATGGAGGGGGTCTCACCTCAAGGGGGTCTCATCCACGGCAGCGAACGTGGAGGGGAGCGACGCGGCCGGAGGGAACATGCTCTGGCGCAGCCTAGACGCGGCGACCTTGGTCACGGGAGATGACCGGATCCGGAGATGGCGCAGTCGAGCGCGGTGAGGAACGGTCGCCAAGGGTGCGGGGGCTTGTTCGTCCTCGGCGGATCCGATCCCGGAGGTGGCGCAGTCATCGTCGCACCCGAGGAAGCTCGGCGCGGAGGAGCGCGACTTCGCTGGCGAGGCTACAGCTGTCAAAGGGACAGTACGGAACCTGGTGGCACAGGTTATTGGCTGGGGGAGTGCTCGGGGATACTTGCCGCGGCGGAAACTCGACCGGGGAAGCGCGGATCTGGCCGTCAGCGGAGTTTGGTCCGTGAAATAGTGTCACACCGAGTGAGACGGGGTCCGTCTCGGACATTGCAGCTGTGGGGCATATGGCAGCAGCGCCGTATGAAGATGGTAATGTAGGCACAGGATTTGGCCGGGACTCGGGTGCTGGTGATGGCCGTGTTGGCGGATATAGCCGGAGACAAGGTTTTTCTTCTTTGTAATATTGTTGTTCTGGGTTGTTGTGGATGGTTGTGGACACGAATACGGACACTCGGGGTCGGACCCGACTGACACGTTGAACACGGACAAATTTGGTGTGGACACGAATTTGCGATGTTGGCTGTTGTCCATGGTGGTGGTGATGGTGATGTTGACATTTGGTGATGGCGGTGGTCGATGGTGAAACGGTGGAGGATTGGTCGGGTAGCCAGGGGCGTTGGTTTGACTGGGGGTTGCCATGGACTAGTGTCCAAGAACAGGGCGGTAGTTGCGTCGCTGGCCGATGCCTAATATATATATATACTAGTCATAACCCGTGCCCATAGGGCATGGTTCATTTAAGGTATTCCTCCTCAAAATCTTGGACCCCCAATTTTAAACGAACAATAATAATTTTGAGGCCCCCATCAAAATATTAAATCCCAACCACTGCTGGATGTGAATTTTCTTTGGATTTTCCATAAAACTCCACTCTCAATAATGCTCATCCACAACCATTATGAGGCCCCATCAAAATATTAAATCCCAACCATCAAAAATATTAAATCTCCATCTTTGGATTTCCCATAAAATTCCACTCCCAATAATGCTCTTCTCCATAAAAGTCCACTCCCAATAATGTTCTTCCCCATAAAACCCCACAACCGTTGATTCACCAAGATTAAATCCCAATCACTCTTTATCTTGGCACAGTCAGCCCTAGGATTCAAAAACCTTTGTATTTTGTATAATATATATATATATATATATATATATATATATATATATATATATATATATATATATATATATATACACCTTCGGCTCTCCTCTCGCCGTTCCCCCTCTCCCGGTGGCCCACCCCCTCTCCCGCTCCCCCTGGAGCATCCCTCGCCTCAGCCCTCCCGGCCCCGCCGGTCGACGTCCCGTCGGCCGCCCCCCGCCTGCGCCCTCCCTGCCTCGCAGGTCGACGCCTCGTTGGCCACCCCCCACTACGCGCTTCGCCGCTCCTCCCGTCGCGCGCGGGAGGGGCCCCTTTGCCGGTGATAGGCTTCCGGCCGTATGACGGGCTCCGCTCTCCTGGCCGATCGTGCCTCCGCCGGAGCCCGTCGGCGCCTCCCCTGCCGGCGCCCTCGCCTTTGGCCACTGCCCCTCCCGCCTGACGCGCCCCTCATTTCCCCTCCCTTCTTCGGGTCCCGGCCGTCTTCGCCGGAGCCGCCTGGCTCCCGGCTGAGAGCCAGCCCCCCCTCCGCCTCGGGAGCCGCGCCTTTCCTCGCGCAGCGCTCCCTCTCGGCTCTCGATCCATCTTGGACAGCGCAATCGCCAGCTCCCCGATAGGGCCCCGCGCCCACACACGTGGCCCTTGACTTCCAAATTTGAATTTTCAAATTTTGGTCTTCCTGCTTTCCATTAAAAAAAAAACTAATAGAAAACCAATCTGGCTGGTATTGTTGTTTTTAGCTAACCTCTTTTGTAAGGGTCCCCCCCTAATCTTGTAGGAACTCGGGCTATATCCCGGTTCCAACCTCAACTTTATTGTTTCAATGAAGGCTTTAGCCATTTGTTATATATATATATATATATATATATATATATATATATATATATATATATATATATATATATATATATATATATATATATATATAATAGGAAAAGATTTATACCATATATAGATGTGATAAAATCACAAGGTCAGATTCAATATAATCTAGAAGGAATGCATAGGCCGGCCATTGTTAGGGATAAAGGGATAAGGGTGGTTTGAAGAATTCTATCCAATCTTAATTTAGATATTCATCTAAATATAAAGTACGATTGTTTCAAATCATCCAATCTATCCTAAACAATCTTTTCCTTATGTGATGTTTTCTATTTAAAAATTATTATTAGAAATATATAGTCCCTTATTAGTCACATATAAACAAACAGGTCATAAATTAGATTTGGCTAAATCGTTCGACCATAATTGTAAATCAGAATATATTGCCAATATCATCAATAATTCTAGTAGATAATTCTTAAAATATATAATGTAAATACAAATTAATCCACACACAATACTATAACATACTATAACGATTGCAATAATAATTTAAAATATTATACTATATTATCAAATAATTCAATTGTATGAATTCTAATTCAAATCAAATGAGCGATCAACATAGTATCTTAAAATAATATTTGATGCTATCAAAAGTCTAGAGTATAGTTTATTCAATCAAAACCTTATTTAAAATAATTCAATAAAAATCCTTTTTATTAAACTGGATATAATTTTTCAAATCACTTTCGAGCGTTTGAAGGCCCAACGTATTTTATAATGCAAGTAATGAGTTCAAGAATAGATATTTTTATCAAAACCAAATATTATTTTCAAATCATAATTTTAAACTAGTTTTGAAATATGATAAAAAATAACGTCCATAGTTTCAGAGATGAAGTATTTCAAAATAGAATAAATAGTTAAATAAAATTTTGAAAAATTTTAGGCAAGGGAGTTACAAATCTATCCACCTTAGAAATAAATTCGTCCTCGAATTTAAGGACTACTAGGGTTGACAGACTCGGTTGATCGGCGAAGAAGATAGGAAAAAATTTTAAGAGGAGATTTTTTTTTAGAAATGAAAAGAAAAAAAATATCTTTATTAAGAATATTGATTGAAAAATAGAAGTGAATATATATGGTTTGTTATTGGAACCTTAGGCTATGTCTTGAATCCTAAAATGCTCTAAGTGTTCAAAAAAAAAAAAATTTAACACAAAAGCTAATAATAACCTCAAGGATAATTCATTAACGAATACTCTACCCACCTTAAAAATTTTCTTCTTCGAATTTCAAAGGCACGATTAGGTATGACTAAGAACATAATCAAGAGACCAATTTTTTTAATCGATATGAATGGGAACGACGATTGATATAACCGGGAGAATGATAGGGTTCATGATCAAGTTAGTCACGCATAATCGCGGTTAAAATCAAAGAAAACATGGTTTTTGCACGATCTGAATATTTTATGATTGAGTCACGATCAAATTCGTTTTAAGAACGATCAAAGTTATTTTGCAACGATCAACTAGTTAAGCAAAATTTATAAGCGCGATTATAGAATCAAAATCTAGATACATATAAGAGTCCTAGTGGAAGGAAATCAAAATATGTTTAAAAGATGACAATTTGAAAGTAGAAGGGTAAGAAAGATAGGAAGAACAACCTATTTATTGAGAAGGGTAACTAGAAATAAGGCACAAGCCAATTTGAAAACTTTATAGTCATATGCTAATAAAAGACATAGCTTATATGGTATTCGAAAATCGTAAGCATACCCGAAGTCACTTTACCGAGAATTTATGCCTCGCCAGTGTACAGCTGGCTGCAATAAACTCTTGGTTCCACGACTCAAACAAGGATACGATAATCAGATGCCCCCATCAACTCTATCCAATGTTGACATAACAACTCAAAGATGAAAATAGGACAATTAAGATATAGCTTTAATGATATTTGGTGACTCACGCTTACCTGAAATTATTTCAACTTAGAGGTCATGCCTCGCCAGTGCGCTGCTGGCTGCAGTGAACCCGCGGTCTTGATAATTCAGATAAATGGCGACAATGCGCTTCTGTCTTGCCATTATAAGTCAACGAATATTCTTTCGACTATAACCATAAATTTTTTTAAGGAACTTCTAGAAATTCAACAAATTGATTTGAATGTAAAATGTAAGTATCTGTCCCTGAATAAAGGTATCGGGTTGGAATTCTACGATGGATTAGAAAAAAATGGTTGAAGACAAGAGAATACAATTTCTATTTCTCAGTATAGAGAAAACATATATCTTAAGTTTTAGCAAAGGCTATTCTCCGAATAAATATAAACAATCGGATTAGCTTAGTCTCAAAAATTCAATAGGCAGAAATATGATATTGACTTTTGGGAAACAATTACCTATGGAAATTAAGTAATGCATCCTAGGCAGGAAGATAATTCGAACAGATTCCAAGGTGACTACGATAGGAGAATTGTAATTATCTGTCCTTGAAAATCCATTTTTGAGGAATGAGTAACTAGAAAAAGGTAAAGATCGATGCCAACTAAGTAAAAATTTTGATCCCTCTTTCACGGCTATTCAACATTCAATGATTAAGAGGAACAATATTGAGTCAAAACTAACTCGAGATTAATATATAGATATTTTGAGTGAATTTTTTTTCTTTCAAAAACTAATAATTCTTTAGGTCCAAGAAAAATATATAAGAGATACGAACTTATGATATGGCGATGTTTAGAAAAGACATAAGATAGAGTCGTACAAATGATCATGATTAGGAAGAAAATGATCGAAGGCAAAAGAAATATAAATATAAATTTATATTTCTCTAATATTCAAGATTAAGAGAAAATATGTATAAAGCACTATATCTACCTATTATGAATATATTTATACACAAGTATATAGGTATAGCTTAAGTAAATCCCAAAAATATCATTCTAAGAGAAGGTTATACTATTACCAAGAAAATATAAATTTAAGTAGCAATAATACATATATTATATTCAATATATAATATACAGAGATTATTCACAATACTAGGAATGGACTACCAATATATACACATTTATATATTTACACAGACGGCGTCGATCGCACTACATGACAACCATGACTTGGATTGGGCTCGGCTATTTGGAACAATCAAGCCTTCTAAAAGCCAATAATCTTATTAATAAGTAATTAAATTATTCCTAGGGTTATGTCATGATTTGGCCTGGTTTTTCTAGTTAGTACAAACCTATGACTCTGCCTTCTCTACTATAGCTAATATGCTAGTCAAAGCACGCCATTGCACTATCCGTGCCATCACGTCTAGTCATACGATGCTCCAAAATTTAACCAAGACTAAGGCATTCTATAATAATAATTAATTAAATTAAATGTTTTTAAAATTCCAAAAATCACATCTTAGTTCAAATAAAAGAATAAATGCGATTTTTTAATATTTCGGGAAGATGTTACGAATCTATCCTCCTTAGAAATACCGTCGAATCAAAATACGATAGTGTATCCTGTAAGTCATCTAGTGGGACCTATGTAGCAACCTTAACTACCCAATGTCAAATTAAATTTGGGACTCCTAATCCTAAATATTCTCTTGAAATTTGATTACTCCTAGTTGTGAATGAGCATTTCCTAGTCGCAGGCTCGCAGTAGTACGACTAATATGGCACTACCACGAGTTCGCACAACTTGCAAAGACTGACCTGCATGGGCCACCACAAAAACTTGTCACGACCCGCACCCATTTTTTTTAAACGGATACAAGACGTGTCTAAGCCAGCCTACGCCGCAGTGTCGACGGTAGAACGCTGTCACGGCCATGAAGATCAAATCACAAAATAATGCTCATTCACATAATTAATTTAACTTACAATATTCACAAGTTTTACATTTGCAAAAAATATAAACTTGTACAATTATTTGAATGACTACAACTCCACTATCTAGCTAGTCTCTAGGCTTTTGTCCGCAAGTATACCCGTCACTCCCAAGCTAAGTGAATCCATGGCTAAGCTGAAAAATATTGGTTTCCAGTCAGGAATGGAACAAGCACAATTCACTGAATGCAGTTTCAATAAATGAAAATGACTATAAAACAAAGGTTAGACATCAATCATGAGTTTTGAAAATAAACTGTAAATACGGAAAACCAACATCAAATAAATAGACACAGAATACTTTTCCCAACTGTTAGAAGTACCTTTGATATGTGATCAGTCTGGGACACTACACCGCACGGTCTACGATGTCTACTTGCATGAAAAATAAGCACTATCTACGATGTCTACTTGCAGAAAAATAAGCACTGTCTATGATGTCTACTTGCAGAAAAATAAGCACTGTCTACGAGGTCTACTGCATGAAAATAAGCACTGTCTACGATGTCTACTTGCAGAAAAATAAGCACTGTCTACGAGATCTACTGCATAAAAATAAGCACTGTCTATGGTCGGATCACACATCCTTGGTACTTCTCATTCCCAACTCAACAATTTATAAAAAATCACATAACCAATGGCCAATCAATGAAATATAGTAAAGATCAATATCAAAATGCAGACAATAAACTGTACTCGCCTGTGATCCTTTGTCGGTGAAACTGATAGTCTTGATGAGTCCATGGTAGTCCGATTGGCTAGGTCGACGTGAAGGAATCGCAAAGAGATATAATACGATTAGATTGGTCATAATCAGGAACGATATAATCTAAGAGAGAATTTTAAAAATGAATTATCTTAATAGAAAAATATATTTATTTAAAAAAACATTATACATTATTTGAAAATAATATTGTATTTAGTTAAAGTAATAAATAAAACTAGGAAGATATTCTAAGGTTAAAACTGAATTTTTGAATATAATGACTCCAATTTATTTACTTTAGCAATAATATATATATAAGCCCAATGTAATCCACATTATTTTGAAACCTAGTAATGTGGGCTTAAGGCCCAATACTATATTTGTAAGAATATAATTTAGAGATATCTAATTAAAACCAATAACAATTTATGAAAATAACTTAATACTATCATTAATAATGCTAATAATAATGATTAAATGATACTTAGCATATCTGACCTATACACTATACACTGGTATTATCAGTAAAATGAAATGATAATCAACAAACCAATATTTGGACAAAAATCATAATAAATTATTCTAACATCACTACTGGTCCAATTCTTAATATATTCTGAGTGTTGGCCCAACACTCAGCCCAACCAAACACTGGCTTCTTTCTCTTTCTCGATGAAAATGAACTTCGAAGCATGTATGCTGCTTCTGCTGTTATTCGTTTTCAGAGGAACCAAAGACAAAAGAAAGGAAAAGGAGAGGGAGAAAGAGAGAGAGAGAGAGAGAGAGAGAGAGAGAGAGAGAGAGAGAGAGAGTCAATCAATTCCCTTTTCCTTTCTTTTTTTTTGAGAGAGAGAGAGGGAGGAAACCAGAGGCAGAGAGAGAATGGGGATAGAGAGGATGGAGAGGGTCTCACCTCAAGGGGGTCTCGCCCACGGCGGCGAACGTGGAGGGGAGCGACGCGGCCGGAGGGAACATGCTCTGGCGCAGCCTAGACGCGGCGACCTTGGTCACGGGAGATGACCGGATCTGGAGATGGCACAGCCGAGCGCGGCGAGGAACGGTCGCCGAGGGTGCGGGGGCTTGTTCGTCCTCGGCGGATCCGATCCCGGAGGTGGCGCAGTCATCGTCGCACCCGAGGAAGCTCGGCGCGGAGGAGCACGACTTCGCTGACGAGGCTACAGTGGTCAAAGGGACGGTACGGAACCTGGTGGCACAGGTTCTTGGCTGGGGGAGTGCTCGGGGACACTTGTCGCGGCAGAAACTCGACCGGGGAAGCAAGGATCTGGCCGTCAGCGGAGTTTGGTCCACGAAACAGTGTCCCACCGAGTGAGACGGGGTCCGTCTCGGATATTACAGCTGCGGGGCATGTGGCAGCAGCGTCGTATGAAGATGGTGATGTAGGCACGAGATTTGGCCGGGACTCGGGTGCTGGTGATAGCCGTGTTGGCGGAGATAGCCGGAGACAAGGTTTTCCTTCTTTGTAATATTGTTGTTCTGGGTTGTTGTAGATGGTTGTGGACACGAATACGGACACTCAGGGTCGGACCCGACTGACACGGTGAACACGGACAAATTTGGTGTGGACACAAATTTGCGATGTTGGCTGTTGTCCGTGGTGGTGGTGATGGTGATGTTGACATTTGGTGATGGCGGTGGTCGATGGTGAAACGGTGGAGGATTGGTTGGGTAGTCAGGGGCGTTGGTTTGACTGGGGGTTGCCATGGACTAGTGTCCAAGAACAGGGCGGTAGTTGCGTCGCTGGCCGATGCCTAATATATATATACATATATATATATATATATATATATATATATATATATATATATATATATATATATAAAATATATATATATAAAAAAATATATATATATATATATATATATTTAAAAAATATATATATATATATATATTTTTTTGGAAAAAGAACCTTTATTGAGAGATAGGCGCAAAATGCCTTAGCCTATACAGGTAAGCGCACCTAGTGCGAAAATGGACCCAAAACAAAGAGTGAAATAAAAGGGGTTGCTCACAAAAAGGTATACGACCGAGCATCCGAAAGATAGGCGGGCCAAGCAAGATCCCAAAGGACCCGCTGCCCGGCTCCTGTCAGCAGTCTAGGGCGGTCCAAAACTGGTTCGAAGTGTGGGTGCAACACCTCCTTCTCTTGAATATTTGTCGAACCACCTCTCTGTACAATTGCTGTAGCGGGAATTGGCGGCCTTCGTATCTGAATTTGTTCCTATTTTTCCATAAAACGCAAAAAGCGGCGGCAGCGACGATCTGATGCCCGTGAGAAGTGTTCCATCTGGCCAGCAGATCGTTGATGCCTCCGTTCATGGAGGCCAATTTGTGCCTGTGGTGAAGGTGATTCCAAATGTATGAGGCAGAATCTCCATAGAATAGGACGTGATCGACGGATTCCTGTTGAGGATCAACACAGCAGTGGCATTTGGACGCCAGACTGGAGCCGAAGGATATGACGACATCGTCCGTCGGGAGTTTTCGACGCGCGGCACGCCAGATGAGAATCGACCATTTCACGGGGATGCACGCGTTCCAGAACTTGGCGGAAGGGGAGGTCGTGACCTCGCGACCTCTGATGATGGCTCTGGCAGAAGCAAGGGTGAAGACGCCACCCGGATTGGGTGCCCAACTGAGCACATCCACCGCTTCATTGATCGTCAAATGAGAGGCAGCCAGGCTCGCCAAGGCCGCCGGACCAAGCCAATCCTGAACCTTGGCCCAATCCCATCCAGATGCGACCTCATCCCATAAGTCACGGATCTCACACTGCGTTGGAGTAATAGCGTTGGGCCTGATGATGTCGACTCCCAACCATCGTTCCTTGCAGGCCTGCGAACGCCCATTGCCCAGGGTCAAACGAAAGTGAGGTTCCGCAATGTTTCGGCCCCGGATGATGTGCCGCCACGACGCGGAGGATCTGTTGTTAGCTGACGCCTTAGATAAGTGACAGAATCTGGAATACCTCACTCGCATGAACCTGGTCCAGATCGAGTCCTCAGAGCAGATTTTCTACCACAACTTAGCCGAAAGAGCGTCGACTATGTGGGCCAGCCTGCTGAATCCTAGCCCTCCGTCAGCGGTAGGTTTAGCCATTGTATCCCAACTGGCCCAGTGATACCTGGTCTTCTCCTCGAGATGTCCCCAGAAGAACTTAGCAAGAATGGATTCAATAGAATGGAGCACTTTGTTGGGGGGGAGCACACCGCTAGGGTGTAAATGGGGATGGAGGAAAGAACGTGCTTAATGAGCATAAGCTTCCCCCTGGAGAAAGGGTGGCGTTGTGCCAGCCCGTAATTTTCTGGCGAATCTTACCTACCATGTGATCAAAAATCCCAGAGTTGGCTCTGCCATACACCAACGGGCAGCCTAAGTAGAGAAAAGGAGGATAAGCTATGGAGAAGGAAGTCAGGGAGGACAGCAACACCGAGTGAGTTCTATCAGCTTTGTGATAAGTATAGATGACGCTCTTGCTATTGTTGATTTTCTGCCCGGAGCAGCGAGTATAATTGGCAAGAGTTCTAATCACCACCTCAATGGCCCCAATAGTGCCGGCAGAGAAAATGAGGATGTCGTCCGCGTACGCGAGATGGGTTAGGAGAGGGCACCCTGTCGTTGTGTGAAAGTGCTGGAACCCAGGAGTTCGCAGCATAATGTTAAGATTTTTGCTCAGAGCTTCCGCCGTGATGATGAAAATGGTGGCGGAGAGGGGGTCTCCCTGCCTGACCCCGCGAGTAGCTCTGAAGAAACCGTGAGGTTGACCGTTGATGACGGTGGAGAACCAGGAGTTGTTGATGGATCTAAAGATAAGGTCGATAACTGGTTCGGAAAAACCAAAGGCTCTGAACACCCAGATCATGAACTGCCAGTCAAGACGATCGTAAGCTTTTTCCATGTCCAGTTTGATGGCAACATTCCCCCCTAGACGGAAATTTCATACATGTGATCATCTCTTGGGCTAGAAGGATATTATCCGTGATGTTGCGACCTTTGACGAACCCGCTTTGCTCTTCGGAAATAATTCTGGGGAGGATGTCCGACATTCTGGAAGCAATAATTTTAGAGATAATTTTGTTGGTGAAGGTGCAGAGGCTGATCGGTCTGAAGTCTTTGAAGGAGTCCGGGTTGTCTTTCTTGGGAATGAGGATAATGTGAGCGGAGGATATAGATTTCGGATAAGTTGCACCTTGGAAAAATACGGAAGTGGCATCTCCAAGGTCCGACTTAATGATATCCCAGCAAGTGCGAAAGAACACCCCGTTGAATCCATCCGGACCCGGGGTGCTGTTAGCATTAATGGACCACACAGCGGTCTTAATTTCGTCGACAGAGGGGGGAGTGCAAAGGCCAACATTGTCTCTATCGCAAATCAGGGAGGGGATCTCTGCCAAGAAACCGTCATCTTTAACCACGGCCTCTTTAGCAAATATGTTGGAAAAGTAATTCGTGGCGGCCATTCGAATGTTCTTCTGATCGTCCAGCAGTAGACCATTATCATCGCGGATGCGATGAATCTTCAGAGGGCTTCTCCGACCTTTGACGCATTTGTGGAAGAAGGCAGAATTCTTGTCCCCTTCTAAGTCCCAGGTTAATCTAGCCTTTTGTTTCCAGAATTCAGTTTCAACCCTGATTCTGGACTTAAGAATGGCCTTGGCTAGGTTGAGAGAAGCGCAATTCTCCTGGGACCCAAAAAGGGCGAAGTCGATCTCCGCGCGGGTGACATCGTCTTCAGCATCCTTAATAGCCTGAAAAATGTCACCGAACGCAATTTTGCTCCAGGCCGTGAGGGCTCTTCTAGTAGCTTTCAGTTTGGAAGCAATTCTGACCAGAGGTTCCGGGTGATTGACCGAAGCCCACGCCTCCTCCACGATGTGCATGAATTGGGGGTGGTGACACCAGAAGTCCAGGAAGCGGAAGGATTTTTGGATGCGGTTATGAGAGGTGTTCATCTCGAGAAGGAGAGGGAAATGGTCGGATTCAGTAGAGTTCAGATGTGACAGATTACTAGCCAAGCCCAAATCCGACCAACTGTCGTTAACCATGGCGCGATCGAGGCGAGAGTATTGCCTACGCAAACCATCTTGCATGTTGCACCAAGTGAACTGATTGCCGTGGAATGGGATGGCGGTAAGGTGGGCGGTTAAAGCAAAATTATTGAAGTCCTCCATGGCCGAATGAGGGGGGTCACGCCCGCCAGATTTCTCTTCTCTGCAAGAAATCGTGTTAAAATCTCCGATGCACAGCCATGGCAAATCGTCGTGAGGAAGGGAGGGGCCCGACAAAAGCTCCCAAAGAACTTTACGCTCCGGGATGCTGCAGCTCCCATGAATGGCCGAAAGAAGGATGCGGGACTTGAAGGTGGGGTGTTCGACCCAACAGGAGAGGGCTTGGGGGGAGTCGTTAATAATGCCGAAGCGAAAGTCCGCGACGAAGAAGATCCAAATGTCGTGACATCCGGAGATGGCGGTGGGGAAACCCAGCTTGAGTTGAATTTGATTCATTCTTTTGTGTTGAATTTTTGGTTCGATAATGACAATCAGATCAATCCGATGAGCTTTGGTGAGGCTGCTTATCCGATTTATGGTCTGTTTGTTCCCAATGCCTCGAACATTCCAAGAAAGAATGTTAGGCATTAAGGGATGGGGTAGTGGTGGATTGCAGCTTTGCGGCGGATCTCGTGGTCATCGTCGTATGCTGCCTTTGTTTCTTGGATTTCTTTTTTTTTGAGAGGATTGCTTCCTGGGCTGGGGCAGACGGGTTCGAGATACCTTTCTGAACTCGGGTGGACGCTAGCGCCTGCCGGGAGGGAGATGTCAGAGTCTTCACATTCCGCCAGGGCGCAAAGCGGATTGTCTCGATCGAGGAACCCTGCTTGCTGCGCCTGCCAAAATCTTCCTGAGTGCGGGGAGTACGGGAGAGGAGGAACGGTGTCCGATCGAAGGGGGGAAGCTGGGATGGCAGTGGACGAGGCCCCGACAACCGCACCGATGGAGTGCGATCTGAGGACAGCCGAAGACTGGACTCCAGAAGTAGTAGAGGAGGCTTTGGGGGGGAGCGATGGAGAGATGGGTGACGGGGGTGTTTTGGAGGGTGACGGTGTCAGGTGGGGTGTTAGGGAGGCCACCGAGGATGGGTGACTCCGGAGAGCAGTCATCCGGATCGAAGTTGAGAGCTTCAAAGGAGTTATGTAGAGTGATGGCAAGTGAGGGGGATTGGGGGTTAGAGGAGGGATCAGAGTCCTGCACCTCTGGAGCGACAACAGCCGATTTTGAGACCGATGCTCCGCAGGAATTGAGTATTGTGATGGCGAGAGAGGGTGGAGGTGCGGGTATATCAGCGGAATGAGTTTGTGAACTCTGTACGGGAGGAGCGGGATTGTGATGGATCCGCGTTGTTTGACGGGATGATGTAGCCGCAACTGTGCCACCTGCTTTCCTGGGGACAGGTTTCTTGAGTTCAGGGTGAGCGCGGAAGCAGTGATGTAGAGATAAAGGGATATATAATATATATATATATATATATATATATATATATATATATATATATATATATAATAGGATTTATACCATATATAGATGTGATAGAATCACAAGGTCAGATTCAATATAATCTAGAAGGAACGCATAGGCCGGCCATTGTTAGGGATAAAGGGATAAGGGTGGTTTGAAGAATTCTATCCAATCTTAATTTAGATATTCATCTAAATATAAAGTACGATTGTTTCAAATCATCCAATCTATCCTAAACAATCTTTTCCTTATATGATGTTTTCTATTTAAAAATTATTATTAGAAATATATAGTCCCTTATTAGTCACATATAAACAAACAGGTCATAAATTAGATTTGGCTAAATCGTTCGACCATAATTGTAAATCAGAATTTATTGCCAATATCATCAATAATTCTAGTGGATAATTCTTAAAATATATAATGTAAATACAAATTAATCCACACACAATACTATAACATACTATAACGATTGCAATAATAATTTAAAATATTATACTATATTATCAAATAATTCAATTGTATGAATTCTAATTCAAATCAAATGAGCGATCAACATAGTATCTTAAAATAATATTTGATGCTATCAAAAGTCTAGAGTATAGTTTATTCAATCAAAACCTTATTTAAAATAATTCAATAAAAAAAATCCTTTTTATTAAACTGGATATAATTTTTCAAATCACTTTCGAGCGTTTGAAGGCCCAATATATTTTATAATGCAAGTAATGAGTTCAAGAATAGATATTTTTATCAAAACCAAATATTATTTTCAAATCATAATTTTAAACTAGTTTTGAAATATGATAGAAAATAACGTCCATAGTTTCAGAGATGAAGTATTTCAAAATAGAATAAATAGTTAAATAAAAATTTGAAATTTTTTGGGCAAGGGAGTTATACTACCTTTGTCCCCAACACTCATGAGTGATCGGGATTTAGTTTAGTAGACTTGTATCAGTTTTTTATGTAGAACTTATTGTATTTGATTGATACTTGTGTTGTATTGATATTGTTGAGATTTTGTTATTATTATAGTAGTTGTCTTCTATTTCCTAGTTATTTCTTCTGTGTTATCTTATCGTGCTTAGACTGTGATTGAGTTACAATATCTTATACTTGCCCTCCATTCGGAGTTGATCATGATGAGTACATTATATACTGCATGAGTTGATGGTTAGTTAGAGACTTAGAACAGCGTTCTACCGCAGACACTGCGGTGTAGGCTGGGCGCTGTTACGTACTCGTACCCTCATAGTGGGTACGGGTGGTAACACGTTTTTAGTGGTGGCCCATGCTGGTCGAGAGTCGCATTAGTGCGTTGTCGTGGTAGTGCAACGATTAGTTGTACTGCTGCGCGCCTGCGATAGGACCTGAGGAATAGGCTTTAGCATGGAGGTTACTCAATCACAGTTAGGACTACTTGAGAAGATTTCTGGGATGACCCTTGAGAATCTCATTATAAACTATCTCGAAATTCGATCCTGACATTTTATGTCTACTTCCTTGTTCATCGTTGAATTTGATTCTTGGTATCCATTATTGACTTGATTTTCTACCAAGATAACATTATGGGCTAGGTTGCCTCAGTCATGGAATCTAGAGTCTTCTACAGCCATATTAGCTGGTTGGGCGATAAAATAGAGTCTGATTTTGGATGTATTTCAAGGGTGTGGGAATTTAAAGTTTTTGCAGCCAAGCTAGCGACAATACAAAAATTTTAAATACCATGATTCTAGAGGTACGTACATTTATTGTGGACTCTATGGATTATCGTAGCCATACTTACTGGTGTGACGAAGATTCTGGTAACATGGTTCTAGATAGACGGGTATGATTATCAGCTTGCAGAATAGATACCATATAGATGGTGCCCTAGTATAATTGAGTAGAATATCAGGGTGGATATTACTTGAGTGTCATGAATTAGATAGAGGGAGCTAGGCCACCTGTAGCGCAGCACCGTGCCCCGCACCATCAGAGGGATACACCCTCGAGGGGCATGGCTTTTGCGCTGACAGTCGAGTAGACCGACGCTACGGGTGACGGGTTAGCAGGTCTGTCTTTCTTGTTCTTCTTTCCATCATTTTGTGTGATTCCATTAGTACCTGTCAGGATGTTTTGTGCTGTGATAGATAGTATAGTGACCCTGATCAAGATCGTGATATCACGACCAGTAGGATTGTGTAGCATGTTAACTATCGACCTTGATTGTTGGGGGTTTGACCTAGTAGGGGTACGATCATCTTAATTTCGAGGACAAAATTTTTCTAGGGGTAGACTTGTAACACCCAGTTTCTGAATTGAGGGTAATTTTGAACTTTTGTAATTATAATTATTATTTATTTGTATTTATATCATATTATGATTTTTGGTGATTTTTGATCAATTTAAAACTGTTTTAGGTCATGGCTTGTGATTTTGATACCTTGCTAGTGTAACCTGAGAGACTGTCTGACCTAGAGCCTAACCATGTCATTAGGATAATTTATTTTTACTTTTGAGCATGAGGGTATTTTGGTCATTTGGCCTCTGTGAATTATTTTATAATTTATTGTATTGGTGATTGTTAATTTTGACTTTGACAAGCTGTGACTTAAGAGACCAACCTAGAAGCTAACCCTAGTTATGGTTACTTGGTAGACAATGGTGTGACCCTAGTCTAACTTAAGTTAACCTCATCCTAGCCATTAGAATCTAGTTTTCAAATAGGAGGAATAGAATAGGTGCATTAATTTCATGACTTATGATTTTAATTCCATGACTAGTGCAATTAGGCCCATAGCCCATTAGACTAAACCCTAACTGTAAAATCCCTAAATTTCTACTAATATTTTTTTTTTAATTTGCATGGATTTAAAAATTTTGTATTGTACGCCACGTAGTCGTAATATACGTCGCGCATGAAAATTTATTTTTTTCGAATTTGCTCGACGAGTGCGAATATGTGCGAGCGTACATATTTTTAGAAAATATTTTTCATTTTATTTTTTTGATTTCAAAATAATATATGTAGTAATTATTTCTAGCTACCATTTTCAAGTCTGTAATTTTAAATTTCATTTATACAACTATAATAATAAATTATTTTCCTATAAAATGGTTTATTAGAAAAGTGTATTTATGAAAACATTATTTGTAATTATTTATTGGTTTATTTTAAATATTAATGCAATTTTCGAAATTATTATTATTAGTATTTATGGAAAAATATTTTGAAATTATTGTAGGGATTTAATTCATGATTTGAATCTATGGATTCATTTAAATGGTTAAATATTTGAAGTTGATCTATCTTATGGATTTTATACTAAGAATTTAATTTGGTTTAAATTAGAATTTGTATTTTGATTTGGATTTAGTTTTTAAATTAAATAGATGAATTATCTACATTGGGTTTTAAATATCCTAGTCTATATCTAATTGGAAATTCCCACATCCTATAAATAGGCAGGTACTCCTCCAATTTATTTTTCATCCACAACAATTTTCTCCACAAATCTACGTGCATCGTGTCTGTGCCCTACCCATCCATTATATTCTTTTTTTTTTCTTTTTTCTTTTTCTACATGTACAATATAGATCCTCTCCGTGTCCGACATTCCCGGACACCCACCCTTGTCGTGTCGGACACCACCGACACGACGCATCCCAATACCAAAACCCTAAACCAAATAGTTTGTCCCGGCAACCCCGGCCAATGCCACCAACACAACCGCCGCCACAGCCTCCACCGTCACTGTCACCATCACCACGGCCACACTCCGGCCAAGCCCGCACCCCAACTCCGTTCCCTACAGCCAACACCCACGACCACCGCAGACTGTTCCCAAAACCACATCCCTGCACTCCGACAGGACCACCACCTCCCACCACCTACAACACCACTGTTCGACCTCGCCATCCCCGACAGACCCGAACCCCAACACAGGGACATTCAACCCGACACCACCACCGACATCCACCAGATCCACCATCGCCGACAGCAACCCAAAAACAACCAAAAATATAAATAATAACAAAACCCTAATCCTAATTTTACCTCGCCGGCCGACAGTCCGCCGACGAGCGCCGCCAGACCGCTCCGCCGAGTCCCAAGCCTCCGCAACCCTCGTGCCCGTCGCTCCCTCCGAGCTACGCCCGGGCGTAGCAGCCTGGCCCCAGCCGAAGATCCCTCCGCCGCGCTGGAGAGCGCCACCACCGGCGCCGCCGCGTCGGTGAGCGCGCCGCCGATGCCTCGTGGCCGGATCCCGCGGAAACAGCACCGCCCTAGTCGCCCAAACTCCGTCCCGATCCGCCGTGTCCGCCTGAGCACCCAGCCCGCCGCCGACTACGAGCCGACCAAACCCTCCGCGCCTACACGCGCGCGTCGCCGACCTCCTTCCCGTCCCCTTCCCTCTTCCGCCGTGCCTGAGTCACCGCTCCCCCGCCGGAGCAGTCGCCGGAGACTCCCCCCTTTCTTCTCCCTCCTTCCCAATCGTCGGATCCGCCGGCATGAGCTCCGCCGACCGCCATCTCTCCCTTTCCCTTTTTTTCTCCACACTCCTTTCTCTCTCCACTCCATTCTGTTGCATTTTGTACTTTGTATTTGTTTGTTGTTCTTTCTCTTTTTTCTCGGATTAAGACAGAGTACTGTCAAAAGACTATTATTATTATTATTATTATTATCATAAGTTCAGTATTATTATTATTATTATTATTATTATTATTATTATTATGTTTCTTAATTTCATACTGATTTATTATTATTATTATTATTATTATTAATGTTATTATTATTATTATTGTTATTATTATTTTAGATGGCAGCTCAAGTGTTGCTGCCTACAGTATGTACATTGGTAAATATTACATTTTAAAATTTGTATATGTGCATATATTATGAACACTAGTATTATTATACTTCCTAGTATTATTTTGTTAATTACTGATTATTAATATTACCATTAGTTTACCTATAATACTATAGCTATTTATTTTAATATACATATATAATCGTATCCTCAATATTTTAGATTTGATTTTTGGAAAAAAAAAAACTTTATTGACAAATTTTAGTTTTGTCCAAAAAGGATTTCATAGTAGGTTTTATTTTTATCTTCAAGTATTTTTCCAAAAAGAAATATTTTAACTAATAGATATATAATCTTTCGAGTAAGATAGATATTTTTCCAAAATAGTATAAATATTATTGATCCACTTTACTTCGATCCTTCTCTCGTCCGTGACTAATCCTAGATTCCTATTCCTCACCAAATATGTACTTCTCCCTGTCACCCTAACCAAATTGACCCTTTCGGACTCATTGACACATTCCATGCCGCCATCAGAGGTCTCCTTGTACAGTTGTTGCACCGAAGTTGCAGTTCGTGCCACCATGATTATCGCAGCACACCAGGCGCTCTACCAGGCAAGACACCTTGCCATTAGCTGTTTAATTATTTTTAGCTCATATTTCATGCATGTCTATTATTTTCTTTATAAACTGTGATACATGGCATAACTGTTCTTTTATATTCCTGCTGTGTATTATTTTTCTTACAAATTAAACCTATATTTAAGGGACCACCTTGTGTGTCGCATTCATTGGCCTTGACACGTTGTAAACACGAAGTTGTGTGTCGCATGTAGAACACGGAAGTGCGTGATTGGCTGGCCACCAGTACGTACAAGCCGTGCGATAGGAATAACTGCTAATAGAGGTTGCATGATAGTTGGACTTAGCGGTTATAGAGGTTACTGTTGTGGATACAACATGGTAGGCATTGGGTGGGAAGAACATCTCTTTAATGTATGGGTCATTTATGCACTGCCCTGATTGCCGGTTATCTCCAATGGGAGGTACGGTCCTGCTAGCTGGTTATCTCCAGTGGGAGGTACGGTCCTGATTGCCGGTTATCTCCAGTGGGAGGTACGGTCCTGATTCCTGATTCCTGACTGACCCGGCCCATGCGTCAAAGGTTGTTCTTTATTGCATATTCACTATAGTACGGTTAGGTACCCTATTGTATGAGTCATGGCATGGAAAGATACGTCGCCGTGAATTAGTTTACCATCTCCTGTCCTTGTTTGGTTGGGGGATGGTACGCTCATTCAGTAGGTGCGTATTGGACCGTGTTATAAATTTGATTGACTTATATTATTGAGCGATATTTATTCAGTTTATATGGTATGCTATTATGTGTCTTGTTACGTCCCTCTGAGGACCTGGTTGTCTTGCCAGGTGTGTGCTATTGTCTTTCGCAGGTGCTAGCTCTAGCCGTGTTCATTGCCGTTTCTTCGAGGATGATTGTATTTGGATCGTCTTCGCTTCGCTCGCCATACTCATTTTATTTTCTATGTACTCTCCTTATTTTGTTGGTAGTGGATTTGTCTCCGCCCAACATATTGTATCAAGACAAATTTATTCTCATTATAAGATCTTTTATTCATTTATTCTGTGTGGATGAGATTAGTTATGGTTCTACTGCATTTTACAGCTTATGTATTTATACGAGGCTTCCATATATTGGAGTACACTTCGTATGAATACAGCTGGCATGTCTACGTTCCTAGTCCTACGTATTTTGGGACTGGGGCGTTACATGTTTTTGTGGTGGCCCATGCAGGTCGACATAAATTGTTTGGTTACTTTATCGTACCAAGCAAGCCTGCAAATAGGATTAGAAGTCTAGGATCTCATCCACAAACTTGATCTCTTTCCTTGATTTATCTACCGTTTGACTCATCCCTTGCATCTTGCTTGCTTCCTTCCATCCCTATTCTTATCTTTCCTTCGTGCCTGCTAGAGATTGACCCTACTAGTTAGTTGTCCCAAAACACCGTTAGACTAATTCTTTAAGTTGGGTAGAATGCCCCACGACTTGACACACCCTTGACCATTAGGGGAATACAAATAGTATTATCTATACCATAGAGACTAGAGAAAGTCAACCCATTTGGTCAACCAAACCTTGGTCAATAAAACCGTAGAATGATGGTATAGGAATAAACAAGACTTAGGTTCCTATGACTCTTAGACTATTCATAATTGTTCCTTATTTCAATCTTAATCTCGTGCATATATTTTTACTACCTAGACTAATGATGCTAATGTAGCCTAGTTTTTGCAAGCTCAATTCTTTATCAAGCTTGTTCATGACATAAGTTATTGGAGGCCTCCACTAACAGATTGTCTATCAGAACCGGTGCATAATGGTCTGATCAACCGAGTGCACTTTGGTTCGCTTTTATCGATTATTCTACGTGGATGGAACTTAATTAAACTGGCCCTTACAATACCATCCACGATCGCCTTGACAATTCTTTTGAAATTATTCGATCGTCTTTGAATCACGTATTCGTATTCGAGAACGCCTCCTTCGAATTCTATATTGCTTTCGCCTTCACCTATTTTAGGAGGACGAAAACGTTATACTAGAAGTTCCCCTAGCGATCCTATCTCTTGTGACCATTAACACTCAATGTGACTATATCCTTGTCTTAATTACTCGTCCTTTCCTTCGACCATAATTCTACCATATCGACTTTCAAATCACTTGAATTTAAGGGTGATTACAATCGTCTTTTAATCATATCCTCAACCTAGACTACGACCATATCAACTTCGAACCCTTCTATCTACTGTTGTGCCTTCTCACCCCTACTAATTCTTAATTTCGAGGACGAAATTTCTTTTAAGTTGGGTAGGATGTAAAACCCCTAAATTTCTACTAATATTTTTTTTTAATTTGCATGGATTTAAAAATTTTGTATTGTACGCCACGTAGTCGTAATATACGTCGCGCATGAAAATTTATTTTTTTCGAATTTGCTCGACGAGTGCGAATATGTGCGAGCGTACATATTTTTAGAAAACATTTTTCATTTTATTTTTTTGATTTCAAAATAATATATGTAGTAATTATTTCTAGCTACCATTTTCAAGTCTGTAATTTTAAATTTCATTTATACAACTATAATAATAAATTATTTTCCTATAAAATGGTTTATTAGAAAAGTGTATTTATGAAAACATTATTTGTAATTATTTATTGGTTTATTTTAAATATTAATGTAATTTTCGAAATTATTATTATTAGTATTTATGGAAAAATATTTTGAAATTATTGTAGGGATTTAAATCATGATTTGAATCTATGGATTCATTTAAATGGTTAAATATTTGAAGTTGATCTATCTTATGGATTTTATAATAAGAATTTAATTTGGTTTAAATTAGAATTTGTATTTTGATTTGGATTTGGTTTTTAAATTAAATAGATGAATTATCTACATTGGGTTTTAAATATCCTAGTCTATATCTAATTGGGAATTCCCATATCCTATAAATAGGCAGGTACTCCTCCAATTTATTTTTCATCCACAACAATTTTCTCCACAAATCTACGTGCATCGTGTCTGTGCCCTACCCATCCATTATATTCTTTTTTTTTCTTTTTTCTTTTTCTACATGTACAATATAGATCCTCTCGTGTCCGACATTCCCGGACACCCACCCTTGTCGTGTCGGACACCACCGACACGACGCATCCCAATACCAAAACCCTAAACCAAATAGTTTGTCCCGGCCACCCCGGCCAATGCCACCAACACAACCGCCGCCACAGCCTCCACCGTCACTGTCACCATCACCACGGCCACACTCCGGCCAAGCCCGCACCCCAACTCCGTTCCCTACAGCCAACACCCACGACCACCGCAGACTGTTCCCAAAACCACATCCCTGCACTCCGACAGGACCACCACCTCCCACCACCTACAACACCACTGTTTGACCTCGCCATCCCCGACAGACCCGAACCCCAACACAGGGACATTCAACCCGACACCACCACCGACATCCACCAGATCCACCATCGCCGACAGCAACCCAAAAACAACCAAAAATATAAATAATAACAAAACCCTAATCCTAATTTTACCTCGCCGGCCGACAGTCCGCCGACGAGCGCCGCCAGACCGCTCCGTCGAGTCCCAAGCCTCCGCAACCCTCGTGCCCGTCGCTCCCTCCGAGCTACGCCCGGGCGTAACAGCCTGGCCCCAGCCGAAGATCCCTCCGCCGCGCTGGAGAGCGCCACCACCGGCGCCGCCGCGTCGGTGAGCGCGCCGCCGATGCCTCGTGGCCGGATCCCGCGGAAACAGTACCGCCCTAGTTGTCCAAACTCCGTCCCGATTCGCCGTGTCCGCCTGAGCACCCAGCCCGCCGCCGACTACGAGCCGACCAAACCCTCCGAGCCTACACGCGCGCGTCGCCGACCTCCTTCCCGTCCCCTTCCCTCTTCCGCCGTGCCTGAGTCACCGCTCCCCCGCCGGAGCAGTCGCCGGAGACTCCCCCCTTTCTTCCCCCTCCTTCCCAATCGTCGGATCCGCCGGCATGAGCTCCGCCGACCGCCATCTCTCCCTTTCCCTTTTTTTCTCCACACTCCTTTCTCTCTCCACTCCATTCTGTTGCGTTTTGTACTTTGTATTTGTTTGTTGTTCTTTCTCTTTTTTCTCGGATTAAGACAGAGTACTGTCAAAAGACTATTATTATTATTATTATTATTATTATTATTATCATCATAATTTCAGTATTATTATTATTATTATTATTATTATTATTATTATTATTATTATTATGTTTCTTAATTTTATACTGATTTATTATTATTATTATTATTATTATTATTATTATTATTATTAATGTTATTATTATTATTATTGTTATTATTATTTTAGATGGCAGCTCAAGTGTTGCTGCCTACAGTATGTACATTGGTAAATATTACATTTTAAAATTTGTATATGTGCATATATTATGAACACTAGTATTATTATACTTCCTAGTATTATTTTGTTAATTACTGATTATTAATATTACCATTAGTTTACCTATAATACTATCGCTATTTATTTTAATATACATATATAATCGTATCCTCAATATTTTAGATTTGATTTTTGGAAAAAAAAAACTTTATTGACAAATTTTAGTTTTGTCCAAAAAGGATTTCATAGTAGGTTTTATTTTTATCTTCAAGTATTTTTCCAAAAAGAAATATTTTAACTAATAGATATATAATCTTTCGAGTAAGATAGATATTTTTCCAAAATAGTATAAATATTATTGATCCACTTTACTTCGATCCTTCTCTCGTCCGTGACTAATCCTAGATTCCTATTCCTCACCAAATATGTACTTCTCCCTGTCACCCCTAACCAAATTGACCCTTCCGGACTCATTGACACATTCCATGCCGCCATCAGAGGTCTCCTTGTACAGTTGTTGCACCGAAGTTGCAGTTCGTGCCACCATGATTATCGCAGCACACCAGGCGCTCTACCAGGCAAGACACCTTGCCATTAGCTGTTTAATTATTTTTAGCTCATATTTCATGCATGTCTATTATTTTCTTTATAAACTGTGATACATGGCATAACTGTTCTTTTATATTCCTGCTGTGTATTATTTTTCTTACAAATTAAACCTAGATTTAAGGGACCACCTTGTGTGTCGCATTCATTGGCCTTGACACGTTGTAAACACGAAGTTGTGTGTCGCATGTAGAACACGGAAGTGCGTGATTGGCTGGCCACCAGTACGTACAAGCCGTGCGATAGGAATAACCGCTAATAGAGGTTGCATGATAG
This sequence comes from Iris pallida, assembly GCA_029216955.1. Classification (NCBI taxonomy): domain Eukaryota; kingdom Viridiplantae; phylum Streptophyta; class Magnoliopsida; order Asparagales; family Iridaceae; genus Iris; species Iris pallida. The sequence goes on from JANAVB010037417.1 coordinate 14,367,226, forward strand.
TTGGACTTAGCGGTTATAGAGGTTACTGTTGTGGATACAACATGGTAGGCATTGGGTGGGAAGAACATCTCTTTAATGTATGGGTCATTTATGCACTACCCTGATTGCCGGTTATCTCCAATGGGAGGTACGGTCCTGCTAGCCGGTTATCTCCAGTGGGAGGTACGGTCCTGATTGCCGGTTATCTCCAGTGGGAGGTACGGTCCTGATTCCTGATTCCTGACTGACCCGGCCCATGCGTCAAAGGTTGTTCTTTATTGCATATTCACTATAGTACGGTTAGGTACCCTATTGTATGAGTCATGGCATGAAAAGATACGTCGCCGTGAATTAGTTTACCATCTCCTGTCCTTGTTTGGTTGGGGGATGGTACGCTCATTCAGTAGGTGCGTATTGGACCGTGTTATAAATTTGATTGACTTATATTATTGAGCGATATTTATTCAGTTTATATGGCATGCTATTATGTGTCTTGTTACGTCCCTCTGAGGACCTGGTTGTCTTGCCAGGTGTGTGCTATTGTCTTTCGCAGGTGCTAGCTCTAGCCGTGTTCATTGCCGTTTCTTCGAGGATGATTGCATTTGGATCGTCTTCGCTTCGCTCGCCATACTCATTTCATTTTCTATGTACTCTCCTTATTTTGTTGGTAGTGGATTTGTCTCCGCCCAACATATTGTATCAAGACAAATTTATTCTCATTATAAGATCTTTTATTCATTTATTCTGTGTGGATGAGATTAGTTATGGTTCTACTGCATTTTACAGCTTATGTATTTATACGAGGCTTCCATATATTGGAGTACACTTCGTATGAATACAGCTGGCATGTCTACGTTCCTAGTCCTACGTATTTTGGGACTGGGGCGTTACACTAACCCTAATTTTTCATTTTATGACCAGCCACTAGGGCTCCCCCTTCCCCATAAATAATCTCTTCCTTGTTCTTGTCTCTTTTATTAATTTTTCAAGTTTTGAAGAAAGAGGTAAAGAGCCATCTTCCCCAATCTAAAACTTTCTCATTTTAAGTCCTTTTTGGCTCAAATCTTTTGCATTAGGTTCTAATCAATCCCTACTTTATGTTCATGGAGAGAAATCTCAGGTTTAAAGCAATTTGGAGATCTTGGCTAGCAAGGAGATTTCCCCCTTTTTGAAGCTTTTTATTGAAAGCTCAACTAATAGGTAAACCCTCACAATCACCATTAAATTTCGATTTCTTTGCATGAGTGCATAGCCCTAGGAGTCCCCTAGCTGCTAGCATAGGTTTGGTATCGAGTCTGTAGAAGCATGGAATTTCAGGACCAGAAATCTTATGCGCCAAACATTACACGCGCCAGCGAGCTCAGATAAAGTACTCGACACAGAAGCAAAAGAATAGACATCAAAAGAGGATTTTTTTTTCATATAAAAGTCTATTACATGTCTAAAAAAGGTTATACAAAGGAGAATTTCTACAAAGAAAAGATCCTAAGTCTACAAATAGGTGCAGCAATCGCCATGCGCCCTCTAATAGGCGCAGCAATCACCATGCGCTCTCAGCCAGACGCATCCCTTCAGCAGCTCAGTTATGTGCATCCCCAGTTATGTGCATCCTTTCAGCAGCTCAGTTATGTGCCATCCTTCCAGCCAGGCTCATCTAATGCTTCGACTAATGAAGCATTTATTGAGCAGAACGAGGGTGGCAATCAACCCTCTTGCTGGAGGAGGAGCTCCCCAAACCGAGGAAGAGAAGAGCACCGCAAATGAAACTGCGGCTAAAGGAGCAGCTTTCAACACAAACAAAATGGGCAACACCCACTCTGACAGAAGAAAGAGCCTCCAAAGATGCAACACCATAATTCTGATCTGCGGCTCTTCCAGTATAACGGAGACGAGGCTCGTGCATCCCGATCTTTGGATGCAACAGGCACCTTCTGCCTGCCTCAGAAGCCCTCGACTCCGACTTTTGGATGTAACAGTCACCTTCAAGTGCATCAATGAAGACAATGCGTCGCATCATCACCCTCAGGAGCATCTCATCAACAGAATGTGCTTGAGCAAATAAATTCATTTCGGAAGGACGTGAGAGAATGAGAAGCAAAACCTCTCCATGCCACTATTTATAGACCGAGCAAATCATACCCATGCGCCAAGTGTCTGGCTCTCCGAATCCCGTGCAATGAATTTGCATTAAATGGATGAACCTGACGCTTCGAATTCAGCCAAGTCAAAAACGGCTATTTAAAGTACTCGAAGAACGTAAAAGTCGCACCAGAAGACGTGTCATATGGAGTGGATGTGCCGGTCAGATCGCGTATCACATAGACGCACCTCAACACCAAGCGCTTCACAAGTATGCGCCCCCATATGGCCCCATGCGCCTAGTCGAACGTTGATCGATGTGCCCACTCAAACAACCCATCACCTGTCAAAGAACATTAAACACTGAAGTCTGACAGAGTTGGCAACACGTCCTCCGAAGACTGCACAGATGACAGCTTTTGCAGAAGACGAAGCGTCACCAACGTCAGCATCATCATTACTTCCTTCCGGCGGTTATAAGCCACGTGGCCGCCCAACCATCTCGTATGCGCCTCCGCAGCCATGCGCCCAAAGTTCTGCATGCGCCTCAAAAGCCGTGCACCTCAGACTTTTCTCTGATCCCTAAAGACAGAAGTAAAGTCACTACTGAAGCTCTACATGTGCCTCAAAAGCCGTGCGCCTCAGACTTTTCTCTGATCCCTAAAGATAGAAGTAAAGTCACTACTGAAGCCTCTGCATGCGCCTCAAAAGCCATGCGTCCCGAATGGTTCGTGACTCCCAACTGTTACGAGCCAAAGTCTCCTCATGCGCCCAATCCCAGGCGTATCCTATCAGATTACTCTCTACCAAATCCGAGATCTTCGAGCCATGGGCCTACGACACGTGTCCTTTGACTCGATTCACCCAAGATCTCAGCAACAAAAAGATTCTTCCCCCTGCTACGTGTCAGCCCACAACAGCAGCATGAAGGATTCAACCCCTCAATCAGGGCGCATCATCCATGCGCCTCCATCAGCAATCACCACGTAGCGTCCCCATGCACAGGCGCATCTGACATGCGCGCATGAGCAGCCAGCCTGTAAGACTATAAATGTGAGTACCCTAAATTTTGGATTGATTTTTTTATTTTATTTTAATTTTCTGATTGAGGATAATTTTGAAATTTTGTGTTTATAATTATTTTAATAATGATATTTAATTCATGATATAATTTTAGGTGATTTTAAATCATTTTAAAATTATTTAAATCAATGACTTGTGGTTTTGACGTTTTGCTAGTGAAACCCTAGAGATTGTTTGACCTAGAGCCTAACCATGTGATTATGATATTTTAATGTCATTTTTGGCCTAAGAATATTTTTGCATTTGACCTCTTTGAATTATTTTGATATTATTTTATTATTTATGATATTGTTTTGGGGTTATTTGAGTCGGGTTCGAATTTTAACTCAATCCGACTTGAAACGGGGACCCGGGGGTAGTTTGACTCTAGTGGGACCCACACACTAGTTAGGCATGGCCCACATGATATCAATTTTAGTCCACATGATAGAAATATTTTAGTTAGAGGTTAGACTAATTATTATGGATAAGGTTAGTGTGATTAGAGACTTTAGAATGACTAATTTAGCCCCAACCAATTAGCCCTTTCCTAATACTCATAGAATAGGTTAGTAGGGGCTTTTCGACTTTTTCTAATAGGACAAAACCACCTTTATGGCCAGCCACAATAAGGAAAGGGTTGAGCCTCCCATTTGTCATTATCCATCTATTTTTCTCTCTCTTGTTCTTCCCCAAATTCCTAGAGAGCAATCCCTAGCAATTTCTCTACCAAATCCTTCTATTTCACCACCAAATCTTCTTCTTTCCTTCTCCATTCTAGTCAAGGAGGAAGCTACCCAAGTTTGGGAGGATTCGGAGCTCGTTCGTGTCCTTTTGGAATCTCTACGTGTCGGTGTCGCTCCGGGAAGGTTTTTCTTCGATTCGATCTACCGGAAGGTATAAATCCCTTCTCCTTTTCATTTCCTCATGCATATAGGTCTATTTTGAACCCATAGGAATGACCCCCATGGTTGTATCTCTATTTGTGTCTATTTTGTGTCCATTTGGAGGTCGTAGGAGTGTCCTTTGTGTTGTGGATGTGTTCATGTTACATATATATATATATATATATATATATATATATATATATATATATATATATATATATATATATATATATATATTGTAATGAGAGTGTATCTATATTTATATAAGTAATAAATGGTTCATGATGATTATATAATCAAGTTTGTGAGTGTGGTTCCTCATATTATTATTGCTATTATTGTTGTGGATAATTAGGATATATATTGTGTATTCTTTTGGCTCAAACTATCTAAATCCGTCATGATTTTTATCCACGTTTTTAATTTCAGCCCTAACTTCGAAATGTCATAACTTCTAGCTCAAAGCTCGGTTTAATCTTCCGTTTTTTTAAAAGAAGCGTATTGAAGTTAGCTTTCCAAAAACATGTATTAATAGGCCTAATTATTTCTGTAACTTTCTGGAGAATTATTTGAGTGTCAGCTGTACGAAAAACAAATGCGTTCTCGGTGTTTTCACGATTCCGGGAGTTTCCGGAAACGAAAACGCGATCCGTTTAAAGTTTCGGAAAGCTAACACATAGATCTATAACATACTTTAATCATAGAGTTTAATTCATGCTGAGATGGTACAGTATTGATTATTAGTAGGAGTTACTATTCGGCATATGTATTTTGTGCACTCTTGTGTGTAATATAATGTTCTATTTGATTTTAACCCATGTTAATGTATATACATTATGTAATTAAATAGAGAATACAAGCATGAGTAAATGGTTAAATAAATGATGTATGAGGTAATAATGTAAGCATGTATAAGTATGGCTTGTAATGAATATGTAGGTTCCATAGTATGTAATGTATGGTACATATAGCAGTGCAAGAAAATAAATGAATGATGAATGAATGAAAGCATGAATGTAATGTAATAATAGATGTAATGTATGCAATATACAAGTTAATGAGATGTAATGTTCTATGTTAACATAAATCCTATATTACCTCATGTACCCCCTTACACTATGTTGACACTATCACACTTGACACAATGTTCACTTATACTTTGACACTCTTTGATATGTATACACTATGTATGCCCGTTTAACCCTCACTTGCCCCTTTGCCATGTTCACATACACACACATAGCCTCTTAAATAAGTATTTATGAATATAGTTAACTTAGCTATGTATGTATATTATATATATGTTAGCATATTGTGTTGTAATATATAAGTTTATATAACCATTTGAAATACCATAATTATAGACCTAATGTTGAATACCAATATATGCATGTGTATATATGTGTAGACATATATAGCTTAAAGTAATAGATTACCTAGTGTATATCCAATGTGAATTCTTGCCTATTTGAGTATTGAATAATTGCATGCTATATAGAGTCGGATGTATGTTGGCTTGTATAGCCTTGTATTGATGTGTGCTTGCTAGGATAGTCTTGGTTAGGCCTAGTAAGACTTGCTGGGTTAGGACATGACCTAGTTTGACCTAGTTTGACTAGTACAGTTGACCGGAGTCGACCTAGAGTTGTTTTGACTTAGAAGAACCTAGGATAAAAATAGATTGTTTGTGGATTCATTTATTTACAACTTGAATACCTTGTAACCTGTGTTGCTTTAAATAAGACTCTGTGGCTTCAGTGGGACCTCCTATACTTATCAGCTGTTCAGGTTATCGAGGCGAGTACATTCTCTGACCGTTTCATACTTGTATGGATTTACATTCTTGCTCTAGATTACTGTACTTGATGCTGACACGACTGTTATTACGGATTGGTACTATATGGATCTTCTTTTGAGATATTATCTCCTTGTATTCACTAAATACATATTGTGACATGCGTTTCACTTCCATATTGTATTTATTGAATATCCATATCCTTGTATACTCATTGTGCATATTGTACTCTCATTATCACATGAGCCCCAGGGATAGACCATTGTACACTATTGTATAACATTGTACATCCATTGTATAATATTGTACACTATTGTATAAGATAACGTAACTGGAGTAGATCCTCGTGTATTGATTGGGGAGGGGGAGTAGAATTGGTTATGTACTCAAATTCTATTGTACAACATTGTATAACTATTGTATATGTCTATTGTACACCCACGTACAATGGAGTTACCATTGCATTTTCCTAGCCCGTTTACATAACCAGATTGTACTCTAAATCACATGTTCCTTACAGTTCTTACTTATCATATTTAGATATTTTCTGTTATTAAATCTCTATTGTTTTCTATACATTCTTCTTTTAGCGTTTCATGTACTTTACTCTATTGCATGCTTTATATTTTCTAACTCGATATGAACTGCGTGAGATGTTTTGTGCTCGCTCCCGTCCTGACTGGACCTGTTGATAAATTTTACAGATAGCCTGGAGGTGCCTGCTAGCCTAGAGGAGACACATTAAAGGTTGTTTAGGTAGTTATTTTATTTTGTCTGGAGTTGTATTTTACTTTGTAGATTACTGTATTGAGTTTTGAGATGTATTTATGGGTTTATGTATCATAGACACTTAGACTTCTATCTCCTGTATCTCTTTTGGATTTCATGTTTTATCTATCTTTATCATGCTCTACCTTAGATGTGATTGAGATTGTATCTGCTATGTCACCCCCATTCGGGGAGTATAAACTGTTTAGTCTTATACTGTTATATGCATTGAGACCTAGGACAGCGTTCTACCGTCGACACTGCGGCGTAGGCTAGGCGTTGTTACGTTCTCGTGCCCTAACTCTAGGGTGCGGGTCGTGACACATTTTTAGTGGTGGCCCATGCAGGTCGAGACTAAAAGTGTAGTGGTATTCGAACTTGAGTACCACTACAGCCTGCACTAGGAATAGGATATATTTTTGAAGATACTCAATCACAGTTAGGAACCCTTGAAAGATTCCTGGGACGACCCTGGAGAATCTTATTTAACTTCAATTTAAAAACTCTCTTTTTTCCTTAATTTGATTCATTTTTACCTTTTGTTGTTAAATTTGATTTTAATGGATTATTGTTGAATTTGAGTTTGTATTTATTAATTTTGATGAATGATTGTCGAATTTTGAATTTTGATGATAGCTGTTGCATTCGAGTTTGTATTTTGATGGATTTTGTTCATTTTTGAATTTTGATGTTCGTTAATAAATTTGATTTGATTTTTGAGTATGTATTATTGATTAATTTAATTTTTGGCAAGATGAAATTATATGGGCTAGGTCATCTATGTTATGGAATCTAGTCTTCTATAGTCACATTAGCCAGCATGGTGAGGACATATAGTCTGACTCTGGATATATTTCTCGGGTGTGGGAATTTAAGATTTTTGCAGCCAAGCTAGCGGCACCGCGAAAATGTTAAATACCATAATTCTAGAGATATGTGCATAAGTCAAAGGCTCTGTGATTATCGTAGCCTTGCTTACTGGTATGACGAGGATTTAGAGTACCATGATTTTGGACAGACGTATATGATTATCAGATTGTACTTTAAATATTTTCGAACATGTTTTCTCTACTTTGTTTCAGTCCTTCAAAATTTTTTATTAATTGTTTTGTTTAGTTTTGCTTCTCATTATTTAACTTAGGAGTAGCTTTAGCTATTTTCATAAACCTTGTGTAACTTCTTACCATGAAATTCTTCTTAATGAATCGATGATTTTGCTAGATTTTATCTTGGGATTGATATTTTAGTTCTGGGTTTCAAAATAGTTTCCTCTTTTAAAACGGATAAGTAGAACAGATTCTATTATCATTCTTTTTCTGCCAATATTTTTACTACCATCATTCCTTGTCTTATATACCTGTCCTGATTATATCAATTCCCTGTCTCATATATAATTCTGTCAGCTATACCTTAAAAACTCTTGAATCTTTATATCATTTTTATCTGAGAAATGTTGAGGAAGTGATATAAATCATCTAGTTCAGAAATGATGTAATTGGTTATCATATGATGATTTTGTAGGAATCAGAGTGTTGGATGTCAAATATAAAAAATTTGAAATGGAGATGTGGTAAAGGTTTAAAATAAAATCGAGGGATAAATGTTATCAATTTAGAAACAATCACAGAAAGTGGGTTATGAATAATTCATGGATGTATTTCAAAACTAATGAGGATGTTTAAGGTCAACCTAGTTTTGAGAACTTAAAAATCTTTGTTATTGATTCTTGGGAACTATTACAAGGCTATATAGAAATTTAAAGATGGAAATAAGAATTTAATCGAATAAAATGATTATGCAAAATTGAACTAGATATTGTAAGATGGTGACTAGAGACAGAAAGAACACAAGGATTTTACGTTATAGAAATTATTTTAGATGATTGGAAGAAAATTGTAGAATCCAAAAAAAAAAAATATTTGAAGGTGAACGTTGAAGAAAATATGAAGGTTGATTTATAAAAAAAAAGAATAAATTTTTTGTGACATAGTGGTATTGGAGTTTAGTGAATACGAGACTCGATTTAAACAAGTCCAAGGATTCCATAAACTGGATTTAGAGGTTTCGGATCTAATTTAAAACGAGGTGAAGGAATTTAAAATTTTGATTAAATGAATAAGTGTTGACTCCTAAAAAGAGGGGTATGTTTCGTGAAAAATGTTTTGGAACTTAAAGATTTTGTCTATGGTGATTGTGGTAAAGGTTTAGATGACTGAAGGTTATAAAATTTCGATGATAGTTATATAGAGGTTGATTTTCATATTGGGACTTGTGAGAAAAAAAAAGAATATGGTTTAGCAAATGATAAACTGATAGTATTAGAGAGGGATGATTTGCTGACTTCGTATGAAATCTTTTCCTGTTTTCTCTAAAAGGGGTTTTTCAATATCATTGAATCCTAGTTTCCTTAATACGACCAAATCGACTTCGATTATCTTTTCTTATCATATTTATATCTTGGGTTGTACTTAATTGAATTAAATTTGATTGTGACCTGAATCTCTATCCTTGTATGCTCGATCTCAGACTTTGTTGAACCTGTCCTCCATATTGCCTAAATCTTGATTTTCCCCAATTTGATTAACTTAGATCGTATCAAGACTAAATATTCTTAATACGTATTGCGATTGGAAATTTTACATGGAAATGGCTTTCATTCCTTAACTTTGATTTTGATTTTCTTTTTTTTTTCTGAACCCTTTAAAGATAATGGGTAGTTACTTTTCTTTATTTTTATGATAAGTATCAGTTTTCATATAGGATGGTAGACTGCCTTACAGTTTTGATGGTTTATTGTTTTTGTAACTTTTGTTTAGCACCCTAGATTGCTTGTGTGTTTTGATACCCTATGACCGTTTTGGTTTAGCATGACTAGAATACCTAGATGAGACTTTCACTACCACCGTATGCCATAACCCTGTATGTCGTCCTTTTGATGGTATGATTTATTTAAGTTCTGGGATTTGATTGTAGGGGTTTGACCTAGAAGGATTACGAACATTTTAATTTCGAGGACGAAATTTTTATAAGGTGGGTAGGATGTGAGCACCCTAAATTTTGGGTTGATTTTTTTTATTTTATTTTAATTTTCTGATTGAGGGTAATTTTGAAATTTCGTGTTTATAATTATTTTAATAATGATATTTAATTCATGATATGATTTTAGGTGATTTTAAATTATTTTAAAATTATTTAAATCAATGACTTGTGGTTTTGACGTTTTGCTAGTGAAATCCTAGAGATTGTTTGACCTAGAGCATAACCATGTGATTATGATATTTTAATGTCATTTTTGGCCTAAGAATATTTTTGCATTTGACCTCTTTGAATTATTTTGATATTATTTTATTATTTATGATATTGTTTTGGGGTTATTTGAGTCGGGTTCGAATTTCAACTCAATCCGACTTGAAACGGGGACCCGGGGGTAGTTTGACTCTAGTGGGACCCACACACTAGTTAGGCATGGCCCACATGATATTAATTTTAGTCCACATGATAGAAATATTTTATTTAGAGGTTAGACTAATTATTATGGATAAGGTTAGTGTGATTAGAGACTTTAGAATGACTAATTTAGCCCCAACCAATTAGCCCTTTCCTAATACTCATAGAATAGGTTAGTAGGGGCTTTTGGACTTTTCCTAATAGGACAAAACCACCTTTATGGCCAGCCACAATAAGGATAGGGTTGAGCCTCCCATTTGTCATTATCCATCTATTTTTCTCTCTCTTGTTCTTCCCCAAATTCCTAGAGAGCAATCCCTAGCAATTTCTCCACCAAATCCTTCCATTTTACCACCAAATCTTCTTCTTTCCTTCTCCATTCTAGTCAAGGAGGAAGCTACCCAAGTTTGGGAGGATTCGGAGCTCGTTCGTGTCCTTTTGGAATCTCTACGTGTCGGTGTCGCTCCGGAAAGGTTTTTCTTCGATTCGATCTACCGGGAGGTATAAATCCCTTCTTCTTTTTATTTCCTCATGCATATAGGTCTATTTTGAACCCATAGGAATGACCCCCATGGTTGTATCTCCATTTGTGTCCATTTTGTGTCCATTTGGAGGTCGTAGGAGTGTCCTTTGTGTTGTGGATGTGTTCATGTTACATATATAGATTTATATATATATATATAAATATTGTAATGAGAGTGTATCTATATTTATATAAGTAATAAATGGTTCATGATGATTATATAATCAAGTTTGTGAGTGTGGTTCCTCATATTATTATTGTTATTATTGTTGTGGATAATTAGGATATATATTGTGTATTCTTTTGGCTCAAACTATCTAAATCCGTCATGATTTTTATCCACGTTTTTAATTTCAGCCCTAACTTCGAAATGTCATAACTTCTAGCTCAAAGCTCGGTTTATCTTCCATTTTTTTAAAAGAAGCATATTGAAGTTAGCTTTCCAAAAACATGTATTAATAGGCCTAATTATTTCTGTAACTTTCTGGAGAATTATTTGAGTGTCAGCTGTACGAAAAACAAACGCGTTCTCGGTGTTTTCGCGATTTCGGGAGTTTCCGGAAACGAAAATGCGATCCGTTTAAAGTTTCGGAAAGCTAACACATAGATCTATAACATATTTTAATCATAGAGTTTAATTCATGCTGAGATGGTACAATATTGATTATTAGTAGGAGTTACTATTCGGCATATGTATTTTGTGCACTCTTGTGTGTAATATAATGTTCTATTTGATTTTAACCCATGTTAATGTATATACATTATGTAATTAAATAGAGAATACAAGCATGAGTAAATGGTTAAATAAATGATGTATGAGGTGATAATGTAAGCATGTATAAGTATGGCTTGTAATGAATATGTAGGTTCCATAGTATGTAATGTATGGTACATATAGTAGTGCAAGAGAATAAATGAATGATGAATGAATAAAAGCATGAATGTAATGTAATAATAGATGTAATGTATGCAATATACAAGTTAATGAGATGTAATGTTCTATGTTAACACAAATCCTATATTACCTCATGTACCCCCTTACACTATGTTGACACTATCACACTTGACACATTGTTCACTTACACTTTGACACTCTTTGATATGTATACACTATATATGCCCATTTAACCCTCACTTGCCCCTTTGCCATGTTCACATACACACACATAGCCTCTTAAATAAGTATTTATGAATATAGTTAACTTAGCTATGTATGTATATTATATATATGTTAGCATATTGTGTTGTAATATATAAGTTTATATAACCATTTGAAATGCCATAATTATAGACCTAATGTTGAATACCAATATATGCATATGTATATATGTGTAGACATATATAGCTTAAAGTAATAGATTACCTAGTGTATATCCAATGTGAATTCTTGCCTATTTGAGTATTGAATAATTGCATGCTATATAGAGTCGGGTGTATGTTGGCTTGTATAGCCTTGTATTGATGTGTGCTTGCTAGGATAGTCTTGGTTAGGCCTAGTAAGACTTGCTGGGTTAGGACATGACCTATTTTGACCTAGTTTGACTAGTGCAGTTGACCGGAGTCGACCTAGAGTTGTTTTGACTTAGAAGAACCTAGGATAAAAATAGATTGTTTGTGGATTCATTTATTTACAACTTGAACACCTTGTAACCTGTGTTGCTTTAAATAGGACTCTGTGGCTTCAGTGGGACCTCCTATACTTATCAGCTGTTCAGGTTATCGAGGTGAGTACATTCTTTGACCGTTTCATACTTGTATGGATTTACATTCTTGCTCTAGATTACTGTACTTGATGCTGACACGACTGTTATCACGGATTGGTACTATATGGATCTTCTTTTGAGATGTTATCTCCTTGTATTCACTAAATACATATTGTGACGTGCGTTTCACTTCCATATTGTATTTATTGAATACCCATATCCTTGTATACTCATTGTGCATATTGTACTCTCATTATCACATGAGCCCCAGGGATAGACCATTGTACACTATTGTATAACATTGTACATCCATTGTATAACATTGTACACTATTGTATAAGATAACGTAACTGGAGTAGATCCTTGTGTATTGATTGGGGAGGGGAAGTAGAATTGGTTATGTACTCAAATCCTATTGTACAACATTGTATAACTATTGTTGGAGTTACCATTGCATTTTCCTAGCCCGTTTACATAACCAGATTGTACTCTAAATCACATGTTCCTTACAGTTCTTACTTATCATATTTAGATATTTCCTGTTATTAAATCTCTACTGTTTTCTATACATTCTTCTTTCAGCGTTTCATGTACTTTACTCTATTGCATGCTTTATATTTCCTAACTCGATATGAACTGCGTGAGATGTTTTGTGCTCGCTCCCGTCCTGACTGGACCTGTTGATAAATTTTACAGATAGCCTGGAGGTGCCTGCTAGCCTAGAGGAGACACATTAGAGGTTGTTTAGGTAGTTATTTCATTTTGTCTGGAGTTGTATTTTACTTTGTGGATTACTGTATTGAGTTTTGAGATGTATTTATGGGTTTATGTATCATAGACACTTAGACTTCTATCTCCTGTATCTCTTTTGGATTTCATGTTTTATCTATCTTTATCATGCTCTACCTTAGATGTGATTGAGACTGTATCTGCTATGTCACCCCCATTCGGGGAGTATAAACTGTTTAGTCTTATACTGTTATATGCATTGAGACCTAGGACATCGTTCTACTGCCGACACTGCGGCGTAGGCTGGGCGTTGTTACGTTCTCGTGCCCTAACTCTAGGGTGCGGGTCGTGACAATAAAAAGAGGGATCATTTCCTTCTTCCGGACACGAACATACATAGACAGACAGAGACATCGCACAACCAGAGAGGCAGATACAGACACTCAACGTCTTCCTCCTCTCAGCAAGCTCCAGCACCCAGAGCAATCCAAACCTTCAGAGAACCGATAACCGTCGTCAGATCGTCAACAGAGTCAACGCATTACCACTCGCTCCATCGGCACAAGGGACCCAGATAAACAAAAGTGTACTCCTAGGACTACGTCTAAGTCCTATATTGTAATACTGTTCTGTTTGTATTGAAATTTCTATCAAAAGATTTTAATGGCAAACAAGCTGGCGACCCTGCTGGGGACCTCTTTCTCTTCCACCAAGAAAGCTGTGTCGCAATCCGATGATGTGAAGGTGGGCTTCTTCCACAAGACGCTGGTCGTACGCCTCAATCAACAGGCGTATGAGGAGTTCATCTCTGAAGGCAGTGCGAGTCCTTCGAAGCGGCTGCCAAAGTCGAAGAAGACCCGCCGAGTCTGGGTGCGCAAGGTCGACGCCTCTGGCACCACCATCGAAGGGGATGTGCCGATCCAGCCTTCCCTTCCTGCTGACGTCCTCAGCAACCAAGATTCGCCCACCGGTGCAGCGTATCTCTCGGGGAAACGTGCGGCTGACCACATTCCCCAGCCATCTCCCTCTCAGACGAGGAAAATGCGTCGACGGAGCAGGGACGCAGCTAATGCCCCGTGCATCACCTCCGATGCGCCATAGAAGGTCTCTGTCTTTGACAGACTCACTCGCTGTAGTGGCGAGGAGAATTTGGATTCTGAGTACTACGCTCCCCAGCGGGCTAGTACGAAGAAGTCCAAGGCAGCACGGGCCGTGCGCCCCAAACGTGCTATGCCAGCAGCAAGCCAGAAGCATGCGCTCACAATCATGTGCGCTGCTGATGGTAAGCTGTATAAGGTCGACTCAGGTGCTTTTGCGCTAGAAACGAGCCGACCTTCAAAGTCCTTGCCTCACTTGGACGTATCTGTTGCGTTCGTAACCGAGCCGAGCAAGGCAAACCTAGTGGTCTTGAACTCCCGTGCCTCCTCTGGTTGTGCGTCTGAGGTCCGTTCAAGTCACTTTAAATGTTGTTCCCCCACTACTGATCTGAGCGTCTGTTTGGTGTTAGATCAGGGGGCGCAGCATTCACTTGACCACCCCGGCGCTTGGCCTTGCCATGCGTCTGAAGGGGGTGCGAAGGTGGCACTCTCCTCCAGCGATCTGCTTAACATGATCACTCACAAGCACCGATCAGGAGAGTCAACTGACAAGCACGATGCACCCCTCACGGGGCACACTTGTGCTGTAGTCACCATCAACTGCTGTTGTAAGGCAGCAGTCCCACCAAGACAGTCGGTGTTCCAGCGGCTGCAATCATCAACACCTCTCCGACGTCGTCTCAGAAAGAAGATGTCAACAAAAGAAGAGCCAGAGGTTGATTCATGCAATATAATCTCTAACTCCTCGTCAGCCCGAAAGGCGACTGACAATTCGTCCAAGAGCCAGCCGAGGAAAACCAAGACAATCGTCTCGTCCTCCAGAGTGTTCGAAGGCACTCGGGGGAGGAAGAAGATCTTGGAGGAAGCTGGGGGTAGTCAAGCCCTTGTTGATCCTCCTTCCGAAAACGAGGGCGTCCTCCAAAGCACAGCTGGGGTGGATCTTTATCCTGGAGACGAAGTCAGCCTTTCGGACATAGCTGGGGGTAGTCTAGCCCCTATGGATCTGCGTCTCGAAGACGAAGAAGTCCTCCAAGATAGAACTGGGGGTAATCAGGCCCTTGCGGATACTTCTCCTTAAGATGAGGGTGTCCTCCAAAATATAGCTGGGGGTAGGCTAGCCCCTGCGGATCCGAGTCTCGAAGACGAAGAAGTCCTTCGGAACATAGCTGGGGGTAGCCAAGACGAAGCTCCGGGGGAAGCAACTCCCCTACAGGAGAGCGAGGCCGAAAGCGAAGCCTCAACCAAGCCATCCGACTCCAGCCGTGTCATGACAGTCTACATGACTGGGGGTAACACCGAGTCGGACGTGCCACCAGCGGACCTCGTCCAGCGCATGGATACCCTGGAGGGAGGACTCAAAACCCTCTCTGCCTCCATACAAATACTGACTCAAGCAGTGTTTGAAATACGGTCAGCTTTGGCCAGAACGCCTTCTACCGGTCCTGACCCAGGGGCCAATGGAGAGTCAAGTGTACCCCCTCAACGGGTATCCTTGGATACGGATCGCCGCAAAGCCCCTCGGACGTCGGAGCCCTCAAATGCTCAACTCCAGGTGGTACCACCTTCCCCGACTCCCAGCTCCACGGAAGACGTGGTCGAGATGATCAGGGACTTGCACGAGCGCTTTGAGTCCAAGACGAGACAAGAGATGGGGATTCCCCAACCTTATCCCCTCGAGTGGAACAAAGTGGTTTATCCTCCTAAGTATAAACCATAAACACTGACGCCATACGACGGGAAGGACTCTCCGCGTCGCTATCTGACGTATTTCCAGTCTCAGACGGGACATCTCCCGAAGGAGGACGCACTACTCACCAGCATATTTGTCGGGGCACTGAAAGGAGTGGCGTACGACTGGTACTGCAGTCTCTTCGATAACTCCATATCTTTCTTCGATGACTTGACACATCTCTTCCTCGACTGTTTCTACGACGGTGGGAAGGACATGACAATGGCGTCCCTCATAGAGATACGCCAGAAGGAGAAGGAAACAGTTCGAGTATTCATCGAACGTTTTCGACAGGCCTGCTTCAGACTGCCCCCGGGTATGCCAGAACATGCGCTCCTTTTCTCCTGCAGCATGAACATGCTGCCTGCAGTCAAACTCTGGCTCAACTCTACTCCTCTTCCCGACTGGAGTTTCTTGATCATCGAAGCCGAAGTCGCAGAAAAGAAGGCGGCCAATGCTCGTCTTCTGGGAGTTAGTTTTCCTGTCTTTGAGGACAAGGGGAAGCGGCCTGCAGCCAACAACCCCAGACGAGAGACGAAGGGGAAACATGCACTGACTGTTAATGCCTCAAAAGGTGCATCAGCGCCTACTCAGAAGCCTCCACTTGCACCAAGGCCAAAGGAGGTGTATTCTTTCAATGATGAAGACATCCTACAACTCTTTGAGATACTGAAGCAGGGTGACAAGATCAAGCTGCCGGACCCGAAGCGTCCCGACGAGGTTGGGAAAGTGGACAATCCGAGGTACTGTCACTACCATCGGTTTGTCGGACACCCAGCCAAGGACTGCTATGTCCTTAAAAACTACATCCAGTGCATGATCAATGCGGATGTTATCTCCGTCGACTACGAGGAGAAGACGGTTTCGGCCAACGTGGTGTCACTCCAGTTCGGCACCTTGCCGCCAACTACAACACAAGATGGCGTCGTCCCCATCCCGAAGGCGACAATGGAGGTGGTTAACTTACCACCTACTCGTGACAACGTGAGTGGACTCATTCCACTCACCACATCTCGGAGAGAGATCTTATGGGTTCACCCTGATCTTGTCTTCGAGGTTACTCAACCGGAGGTGCGCTCTGCCTCCAAATCCAAAGGCAGGAAGATCAAGTCTTGCCGCATGGTCTCTTCCTCTGCGGAAGAGGCACTTCTTATACAAATGCGTTCACATCAGAACGTCCAACCCGACGAAGCTGCCGTCGAGGTGGTGCCTCCTTACACCATCCCTGATGCCCAGGAAGAGGGCCCATCTAAGCCCCCGGCAGCCAATAAGCAAAAGCATGTAGAGGCTCGTTTCGACAGACCTCTACGAAAGAAGAATGCTTCGGGACTAGCCAAGCCCCACAACTTCGACATACTGGCACAACTGGCCAGTACACCTGCCCGCCTATCTCTGTTTGAGCTCCTTCGTCTTTCCAAAGGCACTCGTGAAGCTCTCTGTGAAGCCCTGAAGGATGCTGAGTCCTTCATCAGTCAGGTCAAGCAGCCTGAAGATCTTCCAACTACATGTGCGCACTGTTATTGTGCGGATGAGGTTATCCCCAATATAACCTTCACCCAACAAGACATGCTGCTCAAGCACAACTGACACAACAGGCCGCTGTATTATACAAGCTATATCTGTTCTGTCAAGGTGAAGCAGATTCAGATCGATCCGGGGTCTTCCCTCAGTATCATTCCGAAGACACTGCTCTCAACACTGGGGATCCCAATGTACCGACTGGCGCCTTCCAACACAACAATCAGTGGCTTCAATGCTAGCAAAAGCGAGCCACTGGACAAGATACGGCTAAAGTGCCATATCGGTAACCTCAGAACCGAGGTGACCTGCTATGTCGTGGACGCCGACGTCAACTACAACCTCCTGTTGGGTCGTCCATGGCTGCATGAGTACATGGTGGTGCCATCCACACTCTACTAATGTATGAAGTACGTATCCACCAATGACGTCATCCGGACGGAGTTTGCGGACATTGACCCTTTTAAAGCGGTTGAAGCCTACTTCACTGATTCCACCTTGTATAAGTCACCTGACGAGGAGGAAGCCAACGATGCTGACGATGAAGCAGAAACGGCAGCAGAACCAAATATGGAGCCTGAGACGACTCCCGATGCTCTTTTGAAGATCCGACTCAAAGGTAAACCGCCTCAGAAGGTGCCTCCCATGAACATCAAGCTACCCGGGAAAGCACCAACTGCTCCTGAAGCTCCCTTGAAGATACGGCTCAAGGGAAAACTGCCTCAAACATCGGCTCCCCTTGTGTCAAAACTACAGGGGAAGGCACCAATCACCGGAGGCACAATGGAGGCACCTCTGAAGGTGCGTCTTAAAGGCAAGCCGCCGCAATCCAAGCTGCCAGAGAAGGCTCACATAGTCCTCTCGGACCTCAAGACCAAGGCTGTGGTGGACTCTCCCGATCCAATCCCAGTACTCACAGATGAAGAGCTAGGGGAATATATCTCTGCTGATGTAGATGCACCCTCTTTGGATAATATAATCCCGCGGGATAAAATCTCGTATTTCATCAATAATATAGTGTCTTTTAATTATTCTAGTCTTCCACATTGGAATGCCATGTATATATTAGATAATGCTCTACGGTCGTTGCAAACACAAATAACGACTGTCCATCATGTAAATCGAGTAGTCCCGTTCCAAGGGGTCTGTTCTGTAGTCCCGCCGCGAGTCGAGACGAAGAATCTATCATTTTCGGCAAAATTGAGCATTATCAAGACCTCCCGCCACTCGAGCCAGAACCAGATACCGGCAGAATACAAGTCTATCGGTACACGGACAAGGCAAAGTACCTCATCCAAAAGATGGGTTACGACCTAAAAAGCAACAAAGGCCTGAACTACGGCAAGGGTCGACGTCTTCCTCTCCGGCTTCCAACACCTAAAGAAAAGCCACAGGACTACTATAATCAAACTCGACGGGGGATAGGCTATGTCACGCCGCCGTCAACTCCAGAGAGTTCGGAGGCAGAAGAAGCAGAACATTCTCACTCATCCGAAGCATCAACTTGGGATTCCGATACCAGTATCGGCTCAGTCTTCAAGAGAGTGCTGTCAGCCAACATGACATCTGCACAACTTCACGAAGATGAAGGCGAAGACCAAGTGCCGGAATTCTTCAAAGAAGAACCTTGGGTGCAACACTTAGGAGAACAATGGGAGTCTCGTTTTGAGTTACGCGAACCACCTACCGAAGACGAAGTCGAGCAGATCGACCTTGGGGATGGATCTTCTTCCAAACCCACCTTCATCAGCAAAAGCCTAAAAGGAGAAGACCGGGAGTCTTTAATCCAACTAGCTAAAGAATATATTGATGTCTTCGCCTGGAGCTATGAAGACATGCCAGGACTTGATCCTTAGACCGCGATGCATAGGCTTAACATCTTACCCGATTCCAAGCCTATCAAACAACAACAGCGACGTTTTCGTCCTGACATCATGAACGCTATCGATCAGGAGATGGACAAACTCTTGACCAGCGGCTTCATCCGTGAAGAACAACACCCGGATTGGGTAGCCAACGTCGTCCCTGTCACTAAAAAGAATAGGAAGATACGAGTCTGTATCGACTTCAGGGATCTCAATACTGCTTGCCCGAAGGACGAATTTCCACTACCAATCACCGACGTGATGATCGACAACACATGTGGCTTCGAACGTATGTCTTTCATGGATGGGTATTTGGGTTACAACCAGATCAAGATGTTCCCCGATGACGCAAAACACACGTCATTCAGGACTCCGAAGGGGGTTTTCTGTTACACAGTGATGCCCTTCGGCTTGAAGAATGCTGGTGCGACATACTAACAAGCTATAAGCACCATCTTCCGTCAGCATTTTTGCAAGACAGTCGAATGCTATGTTGACGACATCGCAGTCAAGAGCCGTCTCAAAGGAGATCACCTACAAGACCTGAAGATAGTCTTCGATCTCATGCGGGCGCATCAACTCAAGATGAACCCCGCTAAATCCTTCCTGGGGGTTTCTAGCGAAAAGTTCTTGGGCTTCATTATCACGACGAAAGGCATTCATGTCGATCTCGAGAAGACCAAAGCCATCCTTGACATGGACCCTCCGAAGAACCTCCGAGAACTTCGAGGCCTGCAAGGGCGTCTGGCATACATCCGGAGGTTTATAGCAAACCTTTCTGAAAAATGTCAACCCTTCACCTAGCTCATGAAGAAGGGAGTCTCTTACGTCTGGACAGAGGAATGCCAAAAAGCTTTCGACGATATCAAAGCTTACCTGACGAGTCTGCCAGTCCTAGTGGCACCCATCGCCGGCAAACCATTCCTCCTCTACGTCCGTGCCATGTATCATTCCTTCGGCGCTTTGCTGGCTCAGAACAGCGATACAGGCTATGAGCAAGCCATCTACTACCTCAGTCGAACACTCATCGGGGCCGAACACCGGTACAACCCCGTTGAAAAAGAGTGCCTGGCGTTGGTGTTTGTCATTCAGAAGACTCGCTATTATGTCTCGGGCCAGACAATTCATGTCATCTCCTGAGTCAATCCACTCAGACTTCTCATGACGAAGACAGGATCATTGAACTCCCGGCTAGCTACATGGGCGATCCTGCTAACGCCATACAACATGGTGTTCGTTCCACAAAAAGCCGTTAAGGGTCAGGCTCTGGCCGACTTTTTAGCTGCACATCCCATCCCAGAGTCCTCAAGACTCTATGAAGACATCCCGGATGAGGTCCAAGAATCAAACGTCATCGAGGAAAGCTCCATCTGGCAGATGTTTTTCGATGGCGCTTCAAGAACAGGCCCCAAAGGCCAAACCATCGCAGGAGTGGGGGTAGTCTTGGTCTCCCCCGATCAGCTGGTCATCCAACGTGCTTACTCCCTTTCGAAACCGTGCTCCAACAACGTTGTCGAGTATAATGCGCTCATCATGGGACTCCAGCTGGCGCAACAGCTGGGGGTGAATCATCTGGAAGCCTACGGCGACTCAAAACTCGTTGTTAACCAGATCAGAGGGCAATACGAAGTTCGCCATAAAGATCTGATTCCTTACCATGGGGTCACGTTGAACATCATTTCAACCTTCACCAAGTTCTTCATCGAACATGTACCCCATCTACAAAATTTAGAGGCCGACGCACTGGCTGGCCTCGCAGCCTCATTGGCAGCACCCTTCGGGACTCAACACTACGTTACGGTAGTTGGTCGAGACTTGGTCTGTCCTAAAAACAACCTATGCTTACAAATGGCCCAGGCCATGCCGACAAGTACTGGTGTTAATGTCTGAGACTGGAGGTTTTCGTTCATCGACTTCGCTGTCTACGGAATTCTCCCCGAGGACCCGAAAGAAGTCGTCTCAGTCAGGAGGCGTTCCCTTCGATTCTATTACGATACAGCTACTAAAATGCTGTACCGACGCTCTTACGATGGACTTCTCCTTCGATGTTTATTCAATAAAGAAGCAGCCGAAGCCCTTCGAGAAGCTCACGACGGAACTTGTGGCGCTCATCAACCTGGCCCTAAGTTGCAGGATCGACTGCGACGCATGGGCTACTACTGGCCCACCATGGCAGTCGACACTGTCGACTATGCTAAGAAGTGCCATGCGTGCTAGCTTCACGCCGACTTCATCCATATACCGTCAGAACCACTACATTCTACGGTTGCCTCCTGGCCCTTCGAAGCCTGGGGCATGGATATTATTGGACCGATCACCCCTCCTTCATCAAGGGGACACCGCTTCATCCTAGCCATCACCAACTACTTCTCCAAATAGGCAGAAGCAGTCCCGCTGGCGGAAGTAAAGAGCTCCAGGGTGATCAGCTTCATCAAATACCATGTCATCCACGATAACGGTCCTCAGTTCATCAGCCATGTTTTCAACAGGTTCTGTGACAAGAATCGCATTCAAAATGTGGCATCAACCGCCTATAATCCGACAGCAAACGGGTTGGCCAAGGCGTTTAACAAGACTATCGTCAAGCTACTCAAAAAGGTCGTGTCATCCAACAAATGCGACTGGGATGAAAAGCTCGGCGAATGCCTTTGGGCCTACCGCACAACGGTACAGACCCCGACGGGCAACACACCATTTTCCCTGGTCTACGGGAGCGAAGCGGTATTGCCTCTCGAGATCCAGATACCCTCACTCCGTGTAGCGATCACAAATCAACTCACAGAAGAAGACAATCAACCTCGCCGTCTGCGAGAATTGGAGGCGCTTGACGAAAAATGTCTCCTAGCTCAACAACGTATCGAACTCTACCAAGCCCGTATATCATGGGCTTTCAACAAGAAGGTCAAGTAGAGGACTTTCCAAGTAGGCGACCTGGTTCTGGCAGTCAGGAGGCCGATGGTGTTGACTCACAAGACACCAAGAAAGTTCGAGCCCAAGTGGGAGGGACCTTTCATCATAGAGACGGTATACTCAAACGGTGCTTACCACCTCGCCAAATCTAATGGGGATTTGTTCATGATGCCCATCAACGGCAAGTTCCTAAAGAAGTACTACTCCTGACATCTTTCAGATATGTACTTCCATCTCTATTCAACAAGGGAGTCCGTGGACCCAATCATCAGGGCTCACATACAATTCCCTTCCACAAAATTATATGCTTCCGGAACCCAACTATTCCGTGGCATCCTCCAGTAGAAGGACAACCACGTCCACATCACCTCTGAGTTGTCCCTCCTACACCCTGCAAAGCAGAATCTTATACTCCGTAAGACTACGCTACCTATCATGTTTACCATGTCCACATTACCTCTGAGTAAACATCCCGTACAGACAACCCCTGCGTTGTCGTACATTGATCGCAGAACTTCCACGTCCATATTACCTCTGAGTAGTTCCGCGTATCCCCCAGAGTCATTCCTACCACGTCCATAACACCTCTGAGTAGGAAGATTCCATCATTTGAATCCCATATTTTCCATGTCCATATCACCTCTGAGCAAACATGTTGGTTCTCTCAAACTTATTATCTGTACCTAAAAACTAAGGTGCGCAAAAGATAATAGGTCCACACAAATCATCAAGTTCATGACAACAAAAACGAGCACACCACAAAACTTTGTATTCTTTATTTTTTTCAAAAAAGAGAGTAAAGAATTACACCCCCAGCAAAGAGTAGCAAAATACACAAAAAGAAGAGACTACAATCCCTAAACATCCCCGGGGTTGGCCGAAAGCTCTTCAATCCGACGCCTAGTCTGTCGCCCGAGTCTCCACAGTCGCCAGGACCCGGCGTTCATCTTCTTGACGCATCGCTTCTATGACTTCAGGAGAAGTGTCATCCTCATGCTTCTCATCCAACTATTGCCGCTGCTGAGCCAGGGCAAGAGCTCGGTGGGTGAAAGCTGCTTCCTCCTTCTTGAATGCTACATGTTCAGCCTGGACACGCTCGGCATCTAATAGGAGTCGGGCCCGGTGGTCCTCAAGGCGGCGGATCTGGGCATCAACCTCCGCGATACTAGCATCCAACGCAGCTCGCAACTCCACATTCTCCTGCGTAGACTGAGACAACTGATCCACTGTAGCTTCAGTCTCAGCCACCTCGCATTCCCAGACACCCACGGTGGCCCGGTAAGAGGACTCAATCTCAGTGATCAGCTTCTCCTTTTTCGCGTCTATCAGGACGGAGAGATCATTTCGCTGGATATACTGTAACTCAGAAAGCAGCTGGTCCAGCTCGGCCACCGAGGCCTCCAGAATCTCGGCCATATGATCATGGCCCTGGTGGGTTCATATCAGATTGATGTGAGGGAGTGCCAGGGTTTTCGCCGTCGCAAAACTCCTGTTGGCATTCATCACCGCCGACACACCCCTCTGCAGCATCTTGTATACCGCCTCAACAATGAACTTCACATACTCATCTGCATCCGCCAGCACCTGTGACGTCATAGCAGGAGTTGGAGGAGCTGCTCTAGTTAGCAGACCGGAAGAGGGTCCGCTGACCTCAACCCGCGAGGATGGAACCTCGACATCAACAGGATCCTCAACAGGGGCTTGAATACTAGCCTGAGGAGCCAAAAGAATAGGAGGAGCCGATAGAGGCGTCGATATCGTGCCACAAGTAGAAGGAGCGACAGAGGGTTCCGGCAAGCCCTTATCCTTCTCGAGATCAGAGGGACCATCGACATCGACGGCTACCTCATTCGTCCCTAACATACTATCAGCAGGCAGTACGGGACATTCCCCCTCCGCCAGAACAGCAAGATCGGCACTTGGCTCCAGACTCGGCTCCCCTGAAGTCAGAATTGGCAGACAAGTCCCACTATCATCATCAAATCCCTCCACAGGGATAGCATCTGTTGCTACTTCCCGGTCAGCAGCCACCTCAGCCTCCACTGTTGAGTCTGGGGTAGGGCTCGGCAATGCTGCAACCGACCTCCCCTCATCATGACAAGGAGTGGAATCAACCCTCTCCTCGGTTCCAATCATGTCTGTTGCCCCCGCAACAGGCTCGTACATTTCTGTAGGGACGTCATCTGAAGACGACGAACTCCACTCCACTTCCTCATTTGGAAGCCCCATATCTGCTGGACCTTCGGTGTCCAAGGTCCTCACGGTGGCCTGTATCCTCCCGAAAGCTGCTGCATCCTCAGCCTCCCTCCTAACATAATCTGGAGATGCCGGAGTCTCCACAACAATGACATCATCTGTATTCTCCTCCATGGGAGACATCATAATCGGCAGAATGCGCTCTTCAAATGAGCCCGCCATCGCCTTTGGCCTGCTGCCACCAGACTTTGGTGTACGGGGTCTCCTTTTGAGCGGCTCCTACAAAAAGAAAGCATAAGTCACACGAAATGTGGAACCTGAATTGGACTATATGGGACATCCTTACCTCCGTAGGTGCTGAGTCCGATGACACAGTCGGTGACGATGCCTTCTTCTGCCTCTTTGATACCGAAGAGCCAGCCTCTGAATCCGCACGTCTTTTCGATTGATCAACCGAGGGTTCTGCCTGACCCCCTGTAGATACGGCAGGGGCACCTCGATAACCCATCTCTAGCGGACGGTACGATCGAGCCTTCGCCAATATGTTCCCGGCCACCGCTAACTGGGTGCCTGCAACAAGACTAGTCTTCCTATCATATCCGGGAGGCATGGCAGCCTTAACACAGTAAAACTTGGCAGCCGAGAAGAGAATTGGCGGCCGTGTATTCTGGACAGGCAGCGTAAAGCGAGCTCCGGTACATCTGGCATTGTAGTAGTGCCAAGCTCGTGCACCATCCAGCAAGCTTCCAGTATACCCAGGATGATACTTAGATTATCCAACATCAACTGAGCATAGCCGAATTGCCGTGAAAAATGGCTCGGTAAATACGGTTCCAGGTAGCACTGGTTCCTATTCCAGTACACCAGATGGGACGGCCGGATACTTTGTAACCAGCGGAATCCCCATGGAGGCAGAGTGGTGACATCTTCACCCGAATCCATTAAGTCTTCATTGGCCTCAAAACTCGAGAAGACAGGACCTACTTTGGTGATCTCCCATCCCTGAAGGCGGGATAAAACTTTTCTACAAACAGGAACGCCGGTATGCAACCAGCTCCTCTGGTGAAAACGGCGGAGGAATGCATCTCTGGCCCTATGATCTTCTTTCGAGCCTGGACTCATTATATTGGGATGGTGTAAAATTAACCACCCCATCAAATAGTGGAATGGCAGTTCGGCACGGGAGAAGTTGTCATTTCTACCTCGATCATGAACCACATTTCTCGTAAATTCTCGCAAACCTTGCAGCAGGTTACACACCATTGCGGGAAGTAGAGCTAGGCGCCGGCCAAAAACCAACTTCACAGCTGGCAGGATTAGGTTCCGGGTCACCCTCTCTACAGAGCCTGACCCGTTCGAGAAGACGTAATCCCGAAGCCAAACCATCAGATACGCAGCTAACACTGCTTTCGATGACATCCGATGAGTAAGGTGCCAGAAACAGCTATAGGAGCGTTCATCCGACTGCCGGTCCTCGTTTTCCCGAGGATTCTTCTTACCTAACCTGCTCATTTTGGAGAGCACCTCGCTACGGGAAAGCGCTGGCGGAGTAGAAAACTGAGAGGGATCCTCCTTGTCTTGCTTAAAGACGTAATCTCTCCAAGCGGTCACATGAGGCTGTGACCCGCTCTTATCCCTCTTCTGCATATAGTAATGATGACTCGCCACTTCCTTGAAGACGGCCATCATTTTCTCGGCTTTGTTCCCCAGGACTTGGAACTCCTCGTTGGTCGAAAAGTATCTCCAGAAGCGCGAGGAACATATGCCTGTTAATGTCGACGCCTGCCTGAGTAGCACGGATTGCGGCAATCAGCCCAATCTTTCGGAGTTCAGTCTGAAACCGCAATAGGTTCCAGAGTGTCAGTCTGTCCCATTTGGAAACGTAATGACACCAACCCTCTACCCAAAATTCTCCTTTCGGGTATGATCGCTCCATCAACAGCATGCGATTTGCAAAAGTCGATGCCCTAAAGGCAAATGTATTGATGGGAACATCACTGTAAATGCTCCCGGGACGTAGAGTCCGCCAGGTGAAAGAAGACCGAGTCCGTACGGCGGCCAAAGTATCCCTTTGATCGAAGGTAGAATCGATTTTGATGACGCCTGCCACCGCTCCCCCCTAAGATGGGGTTAGATCCCAGGGTATCCTTCTCTTGGAAGCTAAACGGTAGAAGGCCGTCAGCGGCAACTGGCGTTCAAGTTGTCGCATATACAGAACCATGCCCTTCGCAGAAAAGAACCAGTCTTCTTTGATCTTCAGTATCTTCGTCTCGGTGGAGATCAGTCGGTCACCAAACAAAAAGGCAGGTTTTAAGAAGGTCACATCCTCGGACTCTGCAGAGTCCAGTTTACCGCTCTCCATCATACTCTGGAGGAAAACCGGCGACTGATTCTGGATTTGCAGCATTCTCTCATGAGGTTGATTCAGTAGGATAGCATCCTTCGCAGGGTTAATAACCTCCTCATCGAAATCAACTCCCATTTGACAAAGAGAAGCATCCAGAAGGACTTCATTCAACAAAGGGATAGTCATCGACACTGACACAACAAAAACAAAAGTCAGGCAAAAAGCTTTAAGAAGACAAAGTGTGTCAAGCAGCCTGGCGCATCATTTAGGGTCTAAACCCATGCGCATCAGCAGTGAAGCTTCGGCGCATCATCAGGGTGTAAACCCATGCGCGTCAGCAGGGAAGCTTCGGCGCATCATCAGGGTGTAAACCCATGCGCGTTAGCAGTAGAACCTCGACGTATAATCAGGGCCTAAACCCATGCACGTCGGCGGAATAGGCCTCGGTGCATCATCAGGACAGAAGTCCATATGCGTCGACAACAAAGAGTTAGAGCACACCAACTCAGCCGTGAGATCCAAACTCATCTAAACAAAAAAGTGGAAAAGACGATACTCACCCGTCACCGCGGGCCGAACGTCGACCGGAGTCACCATGGTGACAGGGGCATCCTCTTCGGCGAACTCCGCAGGCTCCTTTCCCTTGCCAGCACCACTGCGAGGAGTCTTGGGAGCCATTTCTTGAAAGAAGAAAGTTAGGGTTTTTTCAAAGAAGAACTCTAAAAGACAAAAGCAAAGAGAGGAGGAACTCTCTTTTTCTCTCTCCATCTCACGCCTATTTATAGGCTCAGTCGCACGCGTGAACCGATGAAGTGTGACCTCAGCCGCCGCCTCGGGTTCTGTGGGGAGATAACTGCAAATAAATCCAAAAAGATCATCATTAATCTTCTTGGTTATCGAGGCATTATCATTTGTATTTACTGAGAGGAGCATGCACCCCATCACTGATGTACGAAGTATCCATGCGCCCGAACAGTCATGCGCCCTGACAGTCATGCGCCCCAACCACCATGCTTCTTATTCAAATTATTCCAAAACTTGACAAAAAGTTTTGAAAACTTTGAAGGGGGTATTGTAGAAGCATAGAATTTCAGGACTAGAAATCCTATGCGCCAAACACTACACGTGCCAGGGAGCTCAGATAAAGTACTCGACACAGAAGCAAAAGAATAGACATCAAAAGAGGATTTTTTATTTCATATAAAAGTCTATTACATGTCTAGAAAAGGTTGTACAAAAAAGAATTTCTACAAAGAAAAGATCCTAAGTCTACAAATAGGCACAGCAATCGCCATGCGCCCTCTAATAGGCGCAGCAATCACCATGCGCTCTCAGCCAGGCGCATCCCTTCAGTAGCTCAGTTATGTGCATCCCTTCTGCAGCTCAGTTATGTAGCACCTTTCCAGCCAGGCTCATCTAATGCTTCGACTAATGAAGCATTTATTGAGCAGAACGAGGGTGGCAATCAACCCTCTAGCTGGAGGAGGAGCTCCCCAAACCTAAGAAGAGAAGAGCACCGCAAATGAAACCGCGGCTAAAGGAGCAGCTTTCAACACAACCAGAATGGGAAACACCCACTCTGACAGAAGAAAGAGCCTCCAAAGACGCAGCACCACAATTCTGATCTGCGGCTCTTCCAGCATAACGGAGATAAGACTCGTGCATCCCAATCTTTGGATGCAACAGGCACCTTCTGCCTGCCTCAGAAGCCCTCGACTTTGACTTTTGGATGTAACAGTCACCTTCAAGTGCATCAATGAAGACAATGCGTCGCATCTTCACCCTCGGAAGCATCTCATCAACAGAATGTGCTCGAGCAAATAAATTCATTTCGGAAGGACGTGAGAGAATGAGAAGAAAAACCTCTCCATGCCACTATTTATAGGCCGGGCAAATCAAACCCATGCGCCAAGTGGCTGGCTCTCCGAATCCCGTACAATAAATTTGTATTAAATGGATGAACCTGACGCTTCGAATTCAGCCAAGTCAAAAATGGCTATTTAAAGCACTCGAAGAACGTAACAGTCGCACCAGAAGACGTGTCATGCGGAGTGGATGCGCCGGTCAGACCGCGCATCATATAGACGCGCCTCAACACCAAGCGCTTCATAAGCATGTGCCCCCATACGACCCTATGCACCTAGTCGAACGCCGATCGATGCGCCCACTCAAATAGCCCATCACCTATCAAAGAACATTAAATGCTGAAGTCTGACAGAGTTGGCAGCACGTCCCCCGAAGACTGCACAGATGACAGCTTTTGCAGAAGACGAAGCGTCATCAACGTCAGCATCATTATTACTTCCCTCCGGTGATTACAAGCCACGTGACCGCCCAACCATCTCGCATGCGCCTCCGTAGCCATGCGCCTAAAGTTCTGTATGCGCCTCAAAAGCCGTGCGCCTCAGACTTTTCTCTGATCCCTAAAGACAGAAGTAAAGTCACTACTGAAGCTCTGCATGCGTCTCAAAAGCCGTGCACCTCAGACTTTTCTCTGATCCCTAAAGACAGAAGTAAAGTCACTACTGAAGCCTCTGCATGTGCCTCAAAAGTCATGCGCCCCGAATGGTTCGTGACTCCCAACTGTTATGAGCTAAAGTCTCCTCATGTGCCCAATCCCAGGCGCATCCTATCAGATTACTCTCCACCAAATCCGAGATCTTCGAGCCATGGGCCTACGACACGTGTCCTTTGACTCGATTCACCCAAGATCTCAGCAACAGAAAGATTCTTCCTCCTGCTACGTGTCAGCCCACAACAGTAGCATGAAGGATTCAACCCCTCAATCAGGGCGCATCATCCATGCGCCTCCATTATCAATCACCACGTGGCATCCCCACGCACAGGCGCATCCGACATGCACGCATGAGCAGCCAGCCTGCAAGACTATAAATAGAGGGATTATTTCCTTCTTCCGGACAGGAACATACATAGACAGACAGAGACATCGCACAACCAGAGAGACAGATACAGACACTCAACGTCATCATCCTCTCAGCAAGCTCCAGCACCCAGAGCAATCCAAACCTTCAGAGAACCGATAACCGTCGTCAGATCGTCAACGAAGTCAACGTATTACCACTCGCTCTATCGGTACAAGGGACCCAGATAAACAAAAGTGTACTCCTAGGACTACGTCTAAGTCCTATATTGTAATACTGTTCTATTTGTATTGAAATTTTCATCAAAAGATTTTAATGGCAAACAGAGTCGTGTCAATTTCGTGTCAGTATCGGACACGTATCAGTTTGTATTGCTGTGTATTTGTTAAAATGCCACAAAGGTTTAAAATTGATATTTTTGAAAAGTGTTTGAAGATATTTGTTGTCTAATATATATATTGATTTTATGATAGACTGAGCACGAATCCGTGTCTTTGTCGTGTCCAAATCCGTGTTGGACATGCTGCGCACTGGCTCGGTTCAGTGCCCTGCTGCTCGGGGTTGACACATGACTCGACACGGCATCTTAGCTCATAATTTTTGGTGGACATGGGGGCCTAATGACTGACACCATGCACGTAAAATTTGAGACATTTTTATCGAATGGTTTGAGAAAAAATTGACCCGCACTGGTCATACGCAGGGACTGTACGCGCGCAGAAATGCGTGTCGTATCACGCGTATGCGTGTCCGCCGTGTCTCGGGTTGTGTCACGTGTATAGGCCTATATGTGGGCTACACATGGACACGAGCACGAGACGTGTCGTGCCTCGTTTTGCGTCCACGAGAGCGTGGATTCGCTGCACGAGACAGTACAGTTTGTGCGTACGTTGTGCGTTTTCAAGCACTTGGACACTTCGTGTCCTATTTTTGGACACGAATGCATCCCTATGACACGTACACGTGTGCACTTCATGTTGGCACAATTAATTTGACAATTATTCGATTTTTCCTATGTCAATTTAGGGTTCGAGCCAATTACTGATACATATTTTTACTGATTTCTGATTTTGAGTTAATTTCTTATTTAATAGTTTGATTAATGATTTAATTTAGCAGATTAACTCATCTACACATGTATTGGATTACTGATTAATGTTGGTTGCATGTTTTAGTTGAGGATAACAAGGTTTTTGGATTTTGAAGGGTTTTCTGATGTTGAACTGCTATACACTGTTAGCTAACTTGGGAACACTTCACACCCTACCCAACTATTTACTGATGACACACACTGGAAATCTGAGTTACACATTGCACCGATTCAGTTTTGGGTTGTTGTATAATCGAATGGATGATAAGATTGGTTGATAGTTCATGAGAATTAATGAACAGCGGGTGATTTTGATTTATAGTTGTATGAATGCATGAATGTCATGTTAAGTGAAGTTGGATTGAATGTTAGGAAATTGAGAGTTCAGTCCACTTGGACATATATTCAGTTCCCCTATTATCAGTCCATATTTTGACTTGATAACAGTCCATACTTGATATCAGAGTTGATGTTAGGCTTGAATGGTTGAGAGGTACCCTGAGAATTTCCTTTGCTGCTACCACATGCACTCTCAAACACTCAAGCACTCACTCACTCACTCTCTACACACATGTATTGTCTGAAACCTGTGACACTCCCTACACACATTGACTAAAATCTGAAAACTGAGAACATGGTGTTCTCCTACACACACACACACAAAAACTGAAACTTACTGCCCTGTATCAGGGGTATCCACCTATGCATTGGTCTGCCCATGTGAGTTGTTCATTGTTTCATTCACTGCACTGTTGTGCTCAGTCAAGCACACATGAAGCAATCCTATTTCAGGTTTAGAGTTTAGTTCATATAGCCAGAAAATTTCACATGCTGACCCCCATTCTCTGTTTTCCTAAACACATACCCACACAAATGTATCCATACACACACTAAAAACTGTTGAAACCTGGAAATGTAGTCCTTTACATGTATGCACACACACACCCTTACACACACTCACACATCTAATTCATTTACACACATGCATATGCCTAAACTAAGAACTATAATTTCCTGAATTCATTCACTCATCCAAGACCAGTGTTCTAAAAGGCGGGATTAGGCGGCGCCTAGGCGCCGCCTAGGCGCTGGGCGGCGTGGTGGCGCCCAACTTTGGGCCGAAATTGGTCCCCAGATGGGCCAGGAAGAAAGACGGGCCTAGGCGGCCGCCTAGGCACTCGAGGCGGTGGGGCGGCCGCCTAGGCAGATTTGCTCGTGGCAGGGAGGCGGATTCGAATTTTTTTTTTTGAATTTTTTTTTAAGTGATCAGGACCCGCCCGAAACCCGAAAGGCTTCATACCACAAAAACATGAGAAGAAGGAAGAAGAAAAAGCAGCAGCATCAGCCAAAGCAAAACAAGAGAGAAAGAAGAAGCAGTAGGAGGAAGAACGAGCAGGTTAGGGTTCTAACCTTTCATCTTCTCTTCTTCTCAATCTTCATCTTCTCTTCTCTTCTTCTTCTCACTCTTCATCTTCTCTTTGGAAAAGCTGCTGACTGCTCTCGAGCGGATTAGGGTTAAATTTTTTTTTCCCTTTCTTTCTTTCTTTGTTTTGAATCTTTTGATTTCTTTTTCCCTTTCTTTCTTTCTTTGTTTTGAATCTTTTGATTTCTTTTTCCCTTTCTTTCTTTCTTTCTTTTTTTCCCTTTCTTCTCTCCGTATGCTTCTTTCTTTCTCTGCTGCTTCTATTTAGAATTTTTTTTACGCACAGTGCTGGCCTTTTTTTTAATTCGACGCTGGCATTTTTTTCTGCAGTGTGGTTGAGCTCCTTTTTTTCCATTCTTTTTTCCACTTCCAGTTCCATTCTTTTTGCAGTGTGATTTTCACTGCTGCTTCTTTTTTCCACTTCCAGTTCCATTTTTTCTGCAGTGTGATTTTCATTTCTCCACAGTGCTGCTGCACATACACACACAGTAAAGAATGAAAAAAAATGTTAAAAGTTATGAAAGTTATGAAAGTAATATTGCTTTTATTTTATATTATTTGCTTTCATTTTATATAACATATTTTAGTTGCGTGAAACAAAAAAATTTCTGGAAGTGGATCTAATACGGCATCCTCTGACAATGTCAACGTTTCAAGTTCATCGGTGCTTCGGCGTTCCTCTACTGATATTGGATGGGAGTACGGTGCATTGGTTGATCCTGCAAATCTAGACAAATTAAAATGCAAATTATGTGGCAAAATTTGTTCTGGAGGGATTTATAGGATCAAACAACATATAGGTCATATTAAGGAAAATGTGGCTTCATGTCCGAGATCTACGAAAGAAATCAAGATAAATGCAAGATAGCTATTGAAGCTAGCAAAGTCAAGCAGAAAGAGAAGAAAAAATAAGAGGAAAGCATAAGGAAAGAGGTACAAATTGAAGATCAAGATGAAGAAGAAGAAATTAAAATTGTGGGATCAAGAAAAAGACCACATTTTCTTGGAGCTATGGACAAATGGGCTACATCCATCAATCCCGATAGTGGAGAAAATCCGGCAAAGAGGCTAAGGCAACAAAATATGAATGAGGCATTATTTAAAAAAAAGACGTAAGCTGTGCATCAATATTTGGCTAAGTGGTTGTATGAGGCCGGCATAGCTTTTCATGATATTACCTTTGATAGTTTTGATCGATTTATTAAAGCGATTGGTCAATTCGGTCCAGGTTATCGGAAGCCAAGCCAATATATGTTGAGGGAACCACTTTTGAAGAAAGAGATGGAGAAAAATAAAGAGTCACTCAAGAAGCATAAAGAAGAATGGACTAAAAGTGGTTGTTCAGTTATGACCGACGCTTGGATCGACCGTAAGAGGAGGAGTATCATGAACATGTGCGTCAATTGTATTGAAGGTATGATGTTTTTTGTGCTTAATGGTAAAAATCATATTTTTTTGCTTAATGGTAAAATTCATATATTTTTTGCTTAAGGTACATGTTTTTATTCTTCACAAGAAGCTTCAATAGATACACACACTGGAGAATATATATTCCATTATGTTGACAAGTGCATTAAAGAAATTAGGCCCAAAAGTGTAGTTCAAGTTGTGATGGATAATGCGTCGAACAACATGGCGGCCGCCAAGTTATTGAAGGAGAAGAGGCCTACTATTTTTTGGACCTCGTGTGCCACTCACACAATAGATCTTATGCTTGAAGGGATTGCTAAAATTTCGAAGTTCAGAGATGTGATCGACAAAGCAAAGGCATTCACAGTGTCTATTTATTCTCATCATAGGACATTGGCTATGATGAGAAAATATACAAAAAGACGTGACATAGTGAGACCGGGTGTGACTTGATTTGCAACGGCATTCTTGACTTTGCAAAGTATGTTTGAGAAGAAGCATCAATTTCATGCAATGGTGGGTTCTTCTGATTGCGAATCAAGCAAATTGTGTCATGGTACCGCAAAAGGAAAGAAAGCCTATGCCATTGTGGTAAGTGCAAGCTTTTGGTCTGGTGTAGCACTATGCTTGCGATTATTTGCTCCATTAGTCAAGTTACTTAGATTGACCGATGGAGATAAGAAGCCATCATTGGGTTTTATTTACGGAAAGATCAAGCAAGTAAGAGAACAAGTAAAGATTGTGTTTCAAAACAATGAGATGAGCTATAGGCCGATCATTGAAATCATCGATTCAAAAGCCACCGGCTGTCTTGATAGCCCCTTGCATTTGGCGGGCTACTTACTAAATCCTTATTATGCATATAAGGATACTAGTAGCTTTGATGATCCAACACTTAATGATGGTCTTATACAATGTGTTGAGACTTTCTTCTCTGACGATTTGGACATACAAGATCGAATCATGAATGAGGAGCTAGGAAGATACAAGATGAGAGAGGGTTCATTTGGAAGAGCCTTAGCACTAAAAGGATGTACAAACAATGATGACAAGTATAATTCAGGTATAATTATTTAATAATGTTTGTCTTAAGTTTCATAAAAATTTTATTTGCTACTAATTTACTTTGATCAATAGTACTTTGGTGGTCAAACTATGGAGGTTCTACTCCCAACTTGTTAAAAATTGCAAAAAGAATTTTAGCTTTAACAACTAGTTCTTTCGGATATGAGAGAAATTGGAGCACCTTTGAAGGGGTAAGTTTAATATAATTAAAATACTTGTAATTCACTACTTAATTATTAATTTCAATGATTCATATTTCCTTGCAATATCTAACTTTGTAGTTTATATTTTTTTATATAGATACATACAAAGAAGAGAAATAGGCTAGATATGGAAAGGTTGAACAATCTAGTCTATGTGCAATTTAATGCAAAACTTATAAACAAGAAGAAAAGAGAAGTGACAGATGATGTACTACATTCTAGTGAGCCAATCCATACTCAAGGATGGGTTGTAGAGGGTGGAGATGATGATAAAGATGATAGTGGACCACATGAGGGACTTACTTGGGCAATGGTTGGACAAGCATCGGGTGCGGACGACTACTTACAACCTAAAAGAAGTAGCAGAAATGTCGTGCCAGAACAAGTTGAATCAGAAACTGAAGATGAAGGAGATGAGGACATTGAGTGTGAATCTGATGGTCCTTCTATGGCTTTTGTTGATTATGAAAATGAAGAAGTGGGATCCATGCCGACAAACACTTTGAAGAAAGAGAGGAGATATTCTAGCTACTTGAATTATGTTTGAACTTGTAGTCTTGTCTATGTTGTCTTGAACTATGAATTTGACTTTGTTTAGTTATTATGAGAAACTTTAAATTTGGAGTATGATTTTCACTTTAGCATATTTTAATACCTATGTTTTTTGCGGTGACCGCCTAATATTAGAAGGCCGCCTAGGCCCCGCCTAGGCGGCCTAGGCGCTAGGCGGTAGGTGGCCGCCCGCCTACCGCCTAGCGCCTTTTACAATCTTGCCCAAGACACACACACATATATGTACACACACACATGTCACTCTACACATTGCATCCTTTACACTCACACATTGCCTAACATTGATGCCTTACCTATTTTGCCTATGACTGAACAGAACATTACACACAAGTTCTGAACATTGTATTTGTATACACTACACCTACCTACATATGCACCCCCTTACACCATTATGTGTACACACACTATGATATGCATGTATACATGTACTTTCACTCTTCCGCTTTCACTCTCTATATATGTATAGTGTATATGTACATGAATGCTTGATTAGGATTATTTAGTATTATGATACCTTATCTATATCCAGGTATATATGTATATGTTAATCTAGTACCTGTACCTATATAGCTACCCTACATGTACAATTACATGTATATATATATATATATATATATATATATATATATATATATATATATATATATATATATATATATATATATATAGGGGAGGCATATTGTACCAAACTTATTGCATCAATTATTGTACCAAACAATCTTAACCACACATTTATTTCAATCACGTGGTTATAAAGCATGCTGACGTGGCAACAACTTTATGGAATGTTTTATAACCACATGATAGAAATAAATGTGTGGTTGAGATTGTTTGGTGCAACAATTGATGCAATAAGTTTGGTGCAATATCCCTTCCCATATATATATATATATATATATATATATATATATATATATATATATATATATATATATATATATATATATATATATATATGAATGTGACAAAATATATATATATATATATATATATATATATATATATATATATATATATATATATATATATATATATATATATATATATATATGTGACATATATTGATTTGTATAATATATGCATATATAGTTTTGTTATATGTGAGGTATAGTTTAGACTATGGAACTAGACTAGTGTGGCTTGTATGGTATTTTGGTTAGAGACCTAGATTGACTTGTTCAGCCTAGGTTAGACCAACCTAGACTAGTTTAACCTTGTTTGACCTTGTTTGACCCAACTAGACTAGACTTGACCTAGTTTGACTGTTAGGTTGACTAGTTGACCAAGAGTTGACTTTGACCTAGATTGACCTAGAAATCATGTAGATTGCATTGTAAACATCATTTACCATGTTTTAAACACATTATAACCTGTACTGCTCTATTTAGGACATTGTGACTCCGGTGCAGACATCTGATATTACACTACTCTTTTAAGAGTATCAGACGAGTACATTCTTTGACAGTTCTCTCATTTACTTGTCAATTACTGTACTTCAGTTCTAGTTAGTTGTATGTGATTCTCTGCTACAAACATGTATTGTTATTTTTAAATTTATGTATACGACACACATACTTTACTTGTCTTGCCTCTACCATTCGAATCACCATTCGAACAATTCGAACCACTTATTAGCATCTTCATGTGCTGGTTGGACTTGTATTCGATTGATATGTCGGATTATGGATTCACTTGTATTAGAATGGACGGGGAGATACTGATTAGACATGTGAACATTCCTACTATTCGAACCACCCCTCTGTGAATGATATTCGAACGATAGCCATCCCACACTTGGCCAGGTGTACGGTGTGCCGTATTACCCTTAGCCGTTTACATGTCTATCTCAGTATTTTAAAACACACTTGGAGAATTTATTCGAATCATTGTTAGAACATCATGTGAATCATTATTCGCACCACCTTATTCGAATTACCTTATTAGAACAATGATTAGAATCACATTCGACTCATCTTGTATTAGACTCACATTGGGATTACACTCGACTTATATTGTACTGTCTGGACTCATCATGTTACTCTAGTTCAGCTAGATTTTATTTTACAGTCTTTATTGCCATGATTCTTCTATTATTTTAGTTACTTACTTTTCTTGTACCTTATCTGTCTTTCTATACCATCATTTGAATATAAACTGTCATGTTCATTAATACAACTGTCTATAACTGCTTTATAGTTCTCTGTCATTTACTTAGGTTTTCTAGATGAGATTGTGCTCGTTCCTGTCCTGACTGGACCTGTTGAAAATATTACAGATACTTGCGTTGAGGATACATGCCCTACATATTATGGACCCGGAGACGGGACAACTACCTTTGGCCCCGACACTCAGGAGTGATCGAGATTTAGTTTAGTAGACTTGCATCAGTTTTTCATGTAGAACTTATTGTATTTGATTGAGACTTGTGTTGTATTGATATTGGTGAGATTTTGTTATTATTATAGTAGTTGTCTTCTGTTTCTAAGTTATTTCTTCTGTATTATCTTATCATGTTTAGACTGTGATTGAGTTACAATATCTTATACTTGTCCTCCATTCGGAGTTGATCATGATGAGTACATTATATACTGCATGAGTTGATGGTTAGTTAGAGACTTAGAACATCGTTCTACCGCCGACAGTGCGGCGTAGGCTGGGCGCTGTTATGTACTCGTACCCTCACAGTGGGTGCGGATCGTGACACTTCTGCAGCCCAAGACGGTGACCAAAGCTCTCCTGCGGCTTTGCTTCCGACCGCAGAGGACCCCACTGCCCCTAAATCCAGCAGAGGAAAACACTACGATGCTGAGTACTTAGGGACACAAGGGAAAACCATGCGGACAAAGAAGAAGCCGCATGAGAGAGATGTTCAACTGTCTCTCATGCGGGCTCGACTCTATGCGACCCATTGAGAATGTGGAATGTATCAATCTGGACTCTTTTTATTATGCGCCTTCGGGCACTAAGTCAAAAAAGTCTAGGGCAGGGCGGGCCGAACAAGCCCAGTCAACTGTCCAAGTTACTGACTGTCAGCGGGCCCCGTTAACTGTTACACGGGCTCCTGATAAAAAATTGTACAGAACCACCTGCGTCCAGTCCCCCAGGGCTAACGGACAGGGTGGGTCTTTAAAGTCTCCCTCCAACGATCCAGAGCAAGTGCTGTTACTAGCCACGGATCAGGGAGCAAACATGATACCTAAGTACCCGTGCACTCGGGATTCCCGAGTCCACAAGTTTGGTGCAAAGGTAGATCAGCTTGCTACCGACTTGCGTGAGGTGATTACTCACAAATGCAAGGTGGCAACATTGGCATACAATGAGTCCCTCTCGGAACGTCATTGCACCCGAATCATCATCAACTGCTGCTGCGACAAATTAGCAGCACCTGAAGGTCGGCAGTTAGTTTTCCAATGACTGCAGCCAGTACCTGTCCGACAACAACGCAAGACACAGGTACAAATTCTGGGAGACGAGGAGTTTCCTCTCGCCTCCTATAATTCAACTCAGAAGGTTCGTAAGGATGGAAAGAAGACATGCTCTTCCAGCCCGACCATCACTGCCAGTATGGCAAGGAGACCCTCATCTGGAGGTTCCTATCGACAACCACAGGGGGTGTCTATTTAGGCACTCGATCCAAAAAGAAGCTTCCAACACCCGGGGGTGCACCT
This sequence comes from Iris pallida, assembly GCA_029216955.1. Classification (NCBI taxonomy): domain Eukaryota; kingdom Viridiplantae; phylum Streptophyta; class Magnoliopsida; order Asparagales; family Iridaceae; genus Iris; species Iris pallida. The sequence goes on from JANAVB010037417.1 coordinate 14,406,174, forward strand.
TCGGCCTCTTTGAGAGTAGATGAAGCTGGGGGTAGCAGTCCCCTCAATATATGTGACAACCCGGTATACCAAGAGCACATACCGGGGGTAGATATCCTCCAGAACTGCGCAACAGACTTGGATTTTCCTGAGGGCCACCACCCTCACCAAGATGATGCGGCTTAATGCACAGAGGGTAGCACCCCTTCCGAGTCCGAGGAAGATGACATTCCGACGTTCCCCGATGATTTCTCGACATGGGGGTATGACACAGAGAGCACCTCTGCTACGGCCCCTTCCACCTCTACCCATGTGCGGATAGTCTTTATGGCCGACGACGATCATGAAGCACCTTCTGATCAACAACGTCGAGAAGTGCTGGAAGCCATTCTCCTGTCCTTGGTCAAGTCCGTGGATGAAATCAAAGCCACCTTGCCAACTCAACCAGCAATGACGCCCAGACAAACAAGTTTGGGGCCCACAGTCAACGCGGACTCCAACACGACCGTCCCTCCTTTGGGTGATGAGCCCTTAGGAATGTTCGTTCCTTCAGCTACAGATGAAGCCAAGAAGGCAAGGAGGGAAGTCCAGGAACTTTGGGCAATGTTCAATGCCCGAGACTCCTCTCTGGACCTCAGAATACTCTAGCCATATCTCGTTGCATGGAGAGATGAGCCTTTTTCACCACAGTACAAGCCGTTCCATATCGATTCTTATGACGGAAAGACCTCTGCTAGTCGGTACATGACTTACTTTGAGGTCACAACTGACCACTTGCCGCATAGTGATGCCATCCTCACGCGATTATTCATTGGAGCATTGGAGGTGATCGTATTTGACTGGTACTGCAACCTTTCCGACAACTGCATTCATTCTTTTGACGGCTTCAAACACATGTTCCTGGAAAGATTCTACGAAGTGGGGCATGATGTAACAATGTCGTCTCTCATGGACGTCGTTCAGGGAGAAAGGGAGGTAACAAGAAACTATATCGAACGATTCTGCCAAACCGTAATGAGATTTCTCTAAGGCAATCCCGAGAGCTCCTTGATTAAAATCTGCCAGAAGAAGCTGCCCTGCAATTAGCCTCTGGATGGGTGACGATCAGTTCAGGGATTGGAATACATTCAGTATAAATGCTACCAATGCAGAGGCAAAATTGAAGAAAGCTCGCTAGTTGGGATTACACATCCCATATGGAGAGGATAAAGGCAGACGTCCTGGCTCCACCTCCAGCAACAACAACAGTGGCGCCACCACCAACCGGGACAATAAGGGCAAACAGGCCATGGTCGCTGATGCGACTCAGAAGCCCGAACAAAAACAGGCAGAAAGTTCGTGGTCCAAGGTTAATTACTCATTTGAAGATAGTCATGTCGAACCTATCTTTGATATGCTCTTGCAAGGGGGTAGGATCTAGCTCCCTCCACCAAGGCGCGAGCCCCGAGCAGCAGAAATGGAGGACCCAAAGTATTGTCACTTCTACCGCTATGTATATCATGCCACTCATGATTGCTTCCAATTGAAGCGGTACATTCAGTGTCTTATCGAATCCAAAGCTCTATCGATAGACTTTGAAGAGGTTACCGTGGCGGCGAACATGGTGTCAATTCAGTTCGATAACTTTCCTCCAACAAGTACTCCAGATGGGATAATACCTGTCCCTCGGGCAACGACGAAGGTTACTAATCTTCTACCCGTCCGGAGCCAGACATCTGGATTGGTACCTCTCACCACATCGCGAGGAGAGATCATGTGGGTGCATCCAGACTTGGTGTCCGAAGTTACCCAGGTAGTGTCATCTCCTACCAGCAAGAAAAAGGACAGGAAGTCTAGATCATGCTATACAATTTCAGCCGAAGCTGAAAAAGTTACTGCTGTTGTTACCCGGTATGGAGCACAAGTCCAGCCGGCATGGGATAATTCAGTCGAAGATCCTCAGCGGCAATGTTGCCTCCCTCTGATGTTCCAAGGCCATCTCAGTCTCCACTGGCGGATAAGTCCAAGACAAAGGAAACCTGCTTCGACAGGCCACTCCGCAATGATGTACCTCAGGGACTGGAGAGACCTTACAACTTTGACATATTATCACAATTGGCTAATACGCCAGTAAAGTTGTCGTTATACGAGCTCCTAAGGCTCTCCAAGGATCTTCGTGTCGTATTAAGCGAAGCACTCCAAAATGCTGACGCCTACTTAGCTCAGATCAAGCCTCCAGAGGAAGACCCGCAAGCAGACCCACAGGGCGGCGATAGCACAGATGCAATGCCCAACATCATATTTACTCCTCAGGACATGTTGATCAAGTCCAATTTGCACGATCGCCCCTTGTACTACACGGGATACATAGGCGACATCAAGGTGGATCGGATGCATATCGACCCCGGCTCATCAATAAGCATCATCCCGAAAAGCTTGCTCCAACTTCTTGGCATCCATATGCATCGGCTAGCGGCGACCAACACTGCCATTAGCGGTTTTAACTCGAAAATGAGCTATCCCCTAGGGAAGATCCGGTTGAAGTGCCAGATTGGTGACCTGAAGACGGAAGTTACCTGCTACGTCATAGATGCATACACCTCCTATAATATCCTCCTGGGACGTCTGTGGATACATGACTATATGATTGTGCCATCCACCCTGTAAGCCCCTATTTTTTCAAATTTTATTTTAATTAGTGCTAATAAATTTTTAATGTTAATTTATAGCCTTAAATAATTATTAGGATTTTTAGGAATTTTTTTCTATAATTTTTAAATGAGTTTTTTAAGTAGAAAATGTTGATTTGTAATTTTCTAAAATATTTTAATATCATTTTGCAAATTTTTGAAATATTTTTATATCAGTTTGTAATTAAAGAAATGTTTTTAATTAAGAAATGCAAATTCTGTTTTTCAATTGCTCACTAATAATTTATTTGTGCAAATCCTAAAACCGAGAAGACCCTAGTGCTAATCTACCCGAACCCCCCCACGACCACACACACTCTCTCTCCTCTGCCTCACCCACTCCGCTGCCCCGAGCTGCCCCGCCGACTGCCCCCGCCTTTCCCGACCAAAATCC